>JAXQQM020074026.1:0-11822 GCA_034641835.2 Pinus albicaulis | reverse complement strand
GTGATCAGGAGATCAAGTCTCTTGGTGAAAAATGCTTCAAAATTAAAGTGCTCAGAATAGCTCCGAAACAGATCGACTGGATAGTGCTCGTCTTCCTGATTCCGGCGCCGCGAACGGTTCGAAAAATGGTCTCCGTATGCAAAAGTTGTTCAGCTTCAAAGTTTTGTCAATTTCATTAAAAAATGGCAAAATTAGACTTTGGAAAAAATTTTATTAAAAAAAGAATATTCCACAGAATATTCTGGGAATATTCCGTGGAATATTCCGCAGAATATTCCAGGGAATATTCGTTGGCAGCCAATCAATGGGTGCCACGTGGCTAGCCCGGAGACCGCCACGTGGCCCCAAGGCCGAGTGGAAATGGTTTAAAAAGCTTTTTGGTTATGGTTCAACAGAATCGAACCACCGACCACCTTTATACAAACCCAAAGTCTTAACCAGCGGAGATAAATGTTGTTCGTTGAATAACATTCGGAATGAGTTATTGTTAAAGAAGTGGTTGTTTATGGCGGGGCCCGAAGGGGGCCAGCCCCGGAGGGCCAGCCCCCTTCCGACAAAACCGTGGCATAGAACCAGGTGGAAAACTCATCGGCGCGCTTGGGGAATCAAAACTTTGGATAAGCGATGAAGTTGGGTTTGTTATTATATATATAACAAACGTTATGTTTTAACATAAATACAAACCGTTCAACATTCATTCCAAATCCGACTATTCCGCCATGTGAACGCAACAACTGACATTTATTACCAACAGTTTAACTGGCAGTCAATTTGGCGGTTCCGCTTTTCTTTGGAGCGCCCACCTTATTTGTCGAAGTTAACTGCACATCCTCCACATTTAGTGGAGCTTCCTAAGGAGTAAGAGGCAGTTCAGTAAATGAGCCATAACTTTTGATTGGGAAAGTCTTTCAAGACGAATTTTTTTTTGATTTTGAGGGAAGAGAGCATTCTGGATCTGTTGGAGGTGTCTGCAGAGCCATCAGGGCATTGTATCTGCGAATTTTACAGCGCTTTTGACAGAGAAGCCATCAGGGCCAAGGGGAAACATTGCTGCATTGGGCTACCTTCCTCCAATGGAGGTGAATTTGTAGTCTATTTCTACTGATTTGGATGTTCTGAGTCTGTTTTAGCAGTCTGTTTTCTCATTGGAAAACTTTATACAGATGTAATTTTATTTGAAGCATTTAATCAAAAAAGGACTGAGCCTAATTAGAGGCTTTTGAACCAGCGGAGGTAGCCCAGAAGAGGGGTGAACCGCTTAAACAAACATCTGCTGTTCATCTGTGTTTTATGGCTGATTATTTCCAGAATTTGATTGCTTAAACAGTGAAATTTCATAAGCATGTTTTCCATAAACAAGTTTATACAGTAATCAAAATTTGTTGTTTTAACTTCAAACCTCTACACAACTATTGCAGATCAGATACACTTGCCTATTCACATTCAAAACAGAACCATGAACACTTTGAAATTACAATTTAAATACTTTCATTGATTCTGTTAGTAGTGTTTATTTATTATTTCCTTAGACAGAGTCTGAAGAGGGCCAGGTAGCCTCTGGAACTCACCCTCTTTTTAGAGGTGACATGTCCAGTGAATGCCCCTTCAGTCCATCTCTGAAAAGGAAATAGTTTATTCTCACAATTTCAGATCATTTGAAAATATTGGAAAATGGATACCTTGCACAATTAAACAAGTACATTCCATTTTCAGATCAGGTTGGTATCAGAGCTTAGGTTCTTAAGGTTTTCCTTAAAAAATTGTGAGATTTGTGCAAGTTTGTTGTGTAGTTCTGCAAATCTTGATGCTTACTAGGCTGAAACTGCAAAGAGGGGAAGGTCAACTGGTTAGAGAACAGGTTAATCCTCAACCAAGGAGGGCTAGAGTGCCATTACATCCACCTTCCATTTCATCCTCAGTAGCCTTTGAATCAGCCATAAGCATGTCATCTAGAGAGGGAGAAGTCCATGAGGACATGGATCCCAAAGAAGAAGAAAGAGTCTTTAGGAAAGCTTTCTTGGATTTGACTGAGATGGTTAGAATCCTATACCAGGAGAGAAATGACAGAATTGCTGGAGAAGGGTCTAGAAACCAAAGAGAAGAAGGAGGTTCTTCAGGAGGGAAGAAAGATAAAGATGAGTCTAAGAAAGGGAATAGAGGAAATGGTGATCCTTCATCTCCATCGTCATCCTCTTCCTCCACATCATCCTCTTCTACTTCTGTTAATCAGTCACATAAAACAAAAACCTTTGTTAAAAATCCTTTGTTGAAGCTTGATGTGAAGTTTGAGTTGCCTATGTTTAATGGTGATGTTAATGCAGAGAAATTGGATAATTGGATAAGACAGCTGGAAGTCTATCTTAGAATCCAAAATTTGCAAGATGATGAAACAAAAATCCAATTAGCCTCTTTGCGAATGGATGGAGCAGCTTTGGTTTGGTGGGAAGCCAAGACTAGAGAGGAGATTAAAAAATATGGTAAGATAACTCTAACATGGAATGAGTTTATTACAGCCATTAAGAAACAATTTTATCCTCTTGCTCACATTCAGAAAGCTATCATGAATTGTCAAAATTTTAGGCAGCTTAAAGGTCAAAATGTGCAAGATTATACTCAAGAATTTAGAAGGAGAGCACTTCTACTTGGGGTAGACTTACAAAGTCAAGAAACCTTATTGAAATATATAGGTGGTTTGCACAATTATCTACAACATACTATTCTTATGTTTAATCCTACTAGCTTAGATGAAGTCTGTGTGCAGGCGACACATTTAGAAGCTAGAGGAAAGAATGCTTTTGATGCTTTTGATGAGGATAGTACTTTTAAAAACAAAGGAAAGAAAAGAGTTGCTAATTCAAGAAAGGACAAAGGAAAGTTCTTTTGCAAGAACTGTTCGAAGACTAGTCATGATGAAGATCATTGTTGGAAGCTTCATCCTGAACTGAAACCAGAAAAATACAAGAACAAAAACAAGACCAAAGAAAAGGAGAAAATTGTTGCAACAGTTGAGCAAGACTTAGGGTCAGACTCAGGAGATGAGACAAAAAGCATAGGCATGGTTTTAAAGAACATTAAGGGGAAAGAAGTGGTGCAAGACACAATTCCTAGTTCTAGCTCTTTGAATTGTCACAAAGATACTCATGAGGAAAAGAGGAGGATAGAGCTTTTCCATGTGAGGGTAATTTCAAATCATACCAAAATTGACACACTATTTGACAGTGGGTCACAAGCAAATCTTATATCTGAAGACTTGGTCAAGCAGCTTAAAATTGAGACCATTCCACTTCCGAAGCCTTATCCACTTGGATGGATATGCAAGGATGCTAATTTGCAAGTCTCAAGGAAGTGCATATTGCGCTTTGCAATAACTGCACACTTTATTGACACAGTGGAACTTGATGTGGTGCCGCTTGATATCTCAGGTATTGTTTTGGGAAGTCCTTATTTGTTTGACAGGAAGGCCATCTTTCATCGCCATGAAAACAAGTATCACTTGTTTAAAGATGGTAAAGAGTACATTGTGAGAGCTCACAAGAAGAAGATGGAATCTTCTTTACTCCATGCAGGTCAATTGAAAAGACTGGTTAATGCAAGTCAAAGTCTAACTTTGTTGATGTTGAAACGACCAGATTTTGAGCATTTTCCATTTTATGATGTTGCTAATAATTTGTCTCAGTTTGATAACAGTTCGTCTTTGAAAGAAGATGATGTTGTGTTGCACAAATTACCTTTTGGGTCATCCAATGCAGTGAATGAGGTGTCAAAGCAAAGCAGTGCAAGCAAGAAGGACACAAAATTCAGCATGGGAAAAAGTTGGTTTTAGAATGGTACAATTCGCCATGGGAACAGTTTGCATGGTGAAGGTTGTTTTAAGTCTTTCTGGAAGTTTGATCAATGTAGAGAAAGTTTATTTTCTGCAAAGTACAATTGCTGTTCTGCAAATTTTAATCATTTGCATCATGACTCAGTCAATCTTAGCAATGGTAGATCAGTTGATTCCAGAGACAGGTTATCATTTTCTCAAAAGCTTCAGTTGATGAAATCGGGCAGATTTCAGTTATTCAAGGGTGGAAGAGTGGAGAATCAGTCTCCACATCATCAGTTTCAGTAATCAGAAAGCTTTTGAGGGTCCAAAAGCTTCCCATTTGGGAGGTGTGATCAGGAGATCAAGTCTCTTGGTGAAAAATGCTTCAAAATGAAAGTGCTCAGAATAGCTCCGAAACAGATCGACTGGATAGTGCTCGTCTTCCTGATTCCGGCGCCGCGAACGGTTCGAAAAATGGTCTCCGTATGCAAAAGTTATTCAGCTTCAAAGTTTTGTCAATTTCATTAAAAAATGGCAAAATTAGACTTTGGAAAATTTTTATTAAAAAAAGAATATTCCACAGAATATTCTGGGAATATTCCGTGGAATATTCCGCAGAATATTCCGGGGAATATTCGCTGGCAGCCAATCAACGGGTGCCACGTGGCTAGCCCGGAGGCCGCCACGTGGCCCCAAGGCCGAATGGAAATTGCGTTTCAAAAGTTTGGTTGAGGGCAGACGGAATCGAACCCGCGACCTATGGGTTAACAGTGCAACGATTTACCATTGGGCTATTGTATTCAACGTTGAAATAGTGGCGGGCGGAGTCTTAATTAAACTGTGCAATTGCTTCTGGTGGGGCCCGAAGGGGGCCAGCCCCCATTACACGTGACCTGGCGGGCGGAACCCTGTGCGTAAAACCATTGGCGCGCACATTCAACCTTTGGTTAATTACATGTAGTGGGTTTGTTATTTATATAACAAACGTTGTGTTATATTTAATACAATAAAACCGTTAACATTTATGTTAAACCGACGGTTCCGCATATGAACGCCAGCATTCACATTAATAACCACAGTTTAAACCGGCGGTTAAACCTGGCGGGTCCGCCTTAGTTGGAGCGCTCCACCTTATTTGTCGAAGTTAACTGCACATCCTCCACATTTAGTGGAGCTTCCTAAGGGGTAAGAGGCAGTTCAGTAAATGAGCCATAACTTTTGATTGGGAAAGTCTCTTTGGACGAATTTTTTTTTGATTCTGAGTGTAGAGAGCATTCTGGAGCTGTTGGAGGTGTCTGCAGAGCCATCAGGGCATTGTATCTGCGAATTTTACAGCGCTTTTGACAGAGAAGCCATAAGGGCCAAGGGGAAAGATTGCTGCATTGGGCTACCTTCCTCCAATGAAGGTGAACTTGTAGTCTATTTCTACTGATTTAGATGTTATGAATCTGTTGTAGCAGTCCATTTTCTCATTGGAGAACTTTTTACAGATGTAATTTCATTTGAAGCATTTAATTAAAAAAGGACTAAGCCTAATTAGAGGCTTTTGGACCAGCGGAGGTAGCCCAGAAGAGGGGTGAACCGCTTAAACAAACATCTGTTGTTCATCACTGTTTTATGGCTGTTTATTTCCAGAATTTGATTGCTTAAACAGGGAAATTTCATAAGCATGTTTTCCATAAACAAGTTTATACAGTAATCAAAAACTGTTGTTTTAACTTCAAACCTCTACACAACTATTGCAGATCAGATACACTTGCCTATTCACATTCAAAACAGAACCATGAACACTTTGAAATTACAATTTAAATACTTTCATTGATTCTGTTATTAGTGTTTATTTATTATTTCCTTAGACAGAGTCTGAAGAGGGTCAGGTAGCCTCTGGAACTCACCCTCTTTTTAGAGGTGACATGTCCAGTGAATGCCCCTTCAGTCCATCTCTGAAAAGGAAATAGTTTATTCTCACAATTTCAGATCATTTGAAAATATTGGAAAATGGATACCTTGCACAATTAAACAAGTACATTCCATTTTCAGATCATTAAGAAACTTACTTGGAGTCCAAGCGCTTCCTATTCTCCTTCTATCGCTCTTGCTGTAGCTTCAAATCCAAGCTAGATCGCAAAAATATTTCCTGCAAGAATGAACACTAAACAAAAAATAGATTGCAATATACAAATGGCTATTCACGTTAATCAATTAAAAAATTTAAACATAAAACATATACATCATATGAGAATCCATAATATGAAAGACAAAAGCTTATATAGATACATATGTGGGAAAGTAGGTAGCAATATTTATTAATGGATAGAATGGGAGGTTACAACCAGCGGTTGATTTGATTTCACCAACTCCAGCATCATCCCAGCCTCATCACAATGAACATCTCCCCAACAACATATCAGTAACATCAAACCTTCAATTGAGATTCCAACATCATTTCTCTACTAAATTTATTCCTTCTCAAGCACTAGGATTTGTGCTCAATTTATAGATGAGCTTAAGGTAGTTTCACAATCAATGAATTTCTAATAATAGGCAAGACATTTTTCCCAACTCAGAGGTGTTGAATGGACACATGGATTAAAATTTTGACACGTATGCACTCTTCTAGAAGGCACTGGCCATGTGGAGATTCTAGAATAATGATCATTTCACTCCTAATTGACCAATGCACCCTTGAGTTTCGGGAAGTGCTTTGTAGAGCACCCTTGAATGGAGGTGTCTGCATATGCAAAGCTTATAGCCCCTTGAGAGACTGCATTGGTGAGCTCATAGGTGATATAACATGTACTTGAAATCTTGGAAACCTTGCAATGTAAGTCATGGATGATTTGTTCTTGTTCTTTGTCTTAGGGCATGTAGCAACTGAAATGATAGGGGATGATAGACCCTATTCATTGGTTCTGGGGATGATGTCCAGTTTAACCAGGTCATTGGGAATGGTGCCCAAATTGACCTATATATAATAGATACATATGTCCTTGATGTCAACATAATGATAATATGATGATTGTGGAACTAATGCAAATATAAAGAATATTGGTACAAATGTTACATAGGATATGGACAGAGAAATAGAAGTTCAATGAGAGATGTATGAAAAAAGTGAAGTTTAAAAAGGATTCACGGCTCCTGTGAAGAAGGATCACACACATATGCAGGTCTTGTGAGAAAAAGTCATGTACATAATACAAACCATGGAAATGTGGATACCATGGGTCATTACCATGGTAATTTCCCATAGTAATTGAGGTGACAACGTCTATTTGATCTCGTCAACAAATACGAAAAACATTACCAAGCGATTTACCTGAGGTATTGGCTAAGGAAAAAGTTATATAAGGAGATGGAGATCAAGGTGCTAAGTGTGCAAGTAGTGGATTATTTATGTGTGATCTGATCTAGAACAGGTGTGCACTATGGATCAAGGAGTATACTGAGATATGAAATATCTGAAAATATGTTGAAATATATGATTGATTGATTTACTTGTTAAGTATCTAACAATGATAGATATGTGTTTATAGTGATGTTGTGATCTGAATGTGTTTTTAGAAATATGCAGTTTTGATAGTTTAGGTTGTAGAATGTGAGTTTTGGTTGTAGCGAAGGGATGTTTCACTAATTTAAGATATGTACGTTGGTTTGCTTCTGGATAGTCGCGTACGTACATGGCTTTGTTTTTGGTTAGTCATGTATATATTCTAAGAAATGTTTTTAGTATGTTGAAACATATACATGGGTATTTCACATGATAAGTGTGTATATACGCAGGTCTGCTTAATAACACTTGTATATATATTCTAAGTTATATTTGGTCAGGGTTTACAATGTTGCTTGATGATGATAGTTGATGAGTTCTATTATATTTTTTTTTGTCTGTTAATGATGTCTTGATCAGGATGATTTGTATATGTTATGGATTGGTTGTGCATTGATTTGATTTGGTTGCACTAACTAGTTTAGATTCATTTCAGTAATCATTTTTCTTCAGTATTCAGTGGGTTGATGTTATAGTGATTTAGTTGGTTTGGATTCAATATTCACTTTAGTATTGAACATAATCTTGGGTGTGGGTCCATATGAAAATTTTATGAAAGGTGACCTATAGGTTGTTTTATGATTGTTTAACAAGTGGATCTCATGTGAAATATTTTGAAATGTGGTCCATAAGGTCCTAAGGGTTGCAACCTTCAGTGAGGGGTGAGATCTCCCTTTCGATAGGAGCTAATAAATGAGTTCAGGGGGTTTTAGCTCCCTTCCAGTGGGTGCTATAGAACAAGTGGAGGTTGTAGCCTCCTACAGGTGGGTGCCTGTATACTGTTAAGAGTTTGTTCCAATACAATATGTAATGAAGTTTTTCTTTATAATAAAATAAGAAGACAAAGATGATGAAAATGGTGTTTTTACCCCATATTGGGTTTCCACCTAAAATCCTAGTGTTCTATGTGTGTTTCTTATGTGTTTTGATTTATTTGTTATGTATTGCATATTATATGGTTAATGAATTAATAATGCGCTGGTTAAGTTAAATCACTGATGGAATTCATGACAAATTAAGTAAACTGGATATACGTGGTTTTATCTCACTAAAGTTGCATACACACACGGATTGCATATATGATAGTAGCATACATAATTCTGAATATGAAATTGAAAGTAAAAGTGAATTAAAAAAATTAATTCAACCTCCCCCCCTTTCAGTATTTTTCCTAACAATTGGTATCATAGCAAGTCCCTCAGAAGAATCTTGATCGCTTAAAGGGAGATCTATCAATATGAGCAGTAAATATGTAGTATCTTCTATTAATCCACCTTGTTTAATGAAACTAACTTTATATTTTGGAAAGTCATAAAGAGAGAATATCTGTAGGCACTAAGAACTAATGTATGGGAAATTGTTGAAGGTGGATACCAATACCCATCCTCCATTCCAATAGCTAATGTAGGAAAGAAGTAATACGAGAACAATGCAAAGAAAAAAAATGATATCTTGGGAGAATTAGTTGAATTTGAGTTTGTGAAATTTATGCAGCTAAGCACTGCAAAGGCAATATGGGATAATCTTGTCAAAAGCTATGAAGGTGTCACTAAGGTAAATGATGTTAACGTTCAAACATATAGAATTCAGTATGAGAATCTTAAAATGCATGATGATGAAATAATTACAATATTTTTCCTTAAGAGTAGACGGAATTGTTAACACAATGAAAAGTTGTGGTGACGAAATAAAGGAGATTATTGTTGTTGAAAAAATCTTGATATCACTAACCCCAAAGTTTGATTCCAAAGTCTCAGTAATTGAATAAATGTAGGATTTAAAGAATCTCACCATTGAACAACTCCATGGTATGCTGACAACTTTTGAAATGAGAAAGGGGGATACATCGGGTGTTAAAGAAGCAACATTCAAAGCCACAAACAAAGGAAAGGAAAGGAAAATCCTAAAGATACAATCTACATTTTAGATGTGGAAAAATAAAACTTTGTGAGTAAGTTGCGAGTGGGAACTGGTAAATTCAAAGGTAAGCTTCCCTTTAAATGTTTTTCTTGTGGAAGAGTAGGTCACTATGTATCCACATTTCCATATAAATAAAATCATGATAAGAAAGCAAAGGGAAAGGATATTAATAAGAAAAATGTCAAAAATAAGTTTTCTGCCAAGAATTTTTTTTATTCTAATGAAGAGAGTCAAAGCACATCTAATGACCAAGTAGATACAGATTTAGATTCTAAAAATTGTTATCAAATACATATCGCTCTTAAATATCAATCAATTAGTGAGTCATATAGTTGTGAAGAAGATAATTTAATGAAAGCATTGAAATAAAATGATAGACTTAGGAATGCAAACAAAGATATGGAAACAAAAGAAATTAGTATGATGAAGGAAATAAACATTTTAAGAATGCATTTGGAAGCAACCAATAGAAGAACAAAATTTTTAGCAAAACAACTTCAAGAAAAGGAAAGGCATTGTGAAAAATTAGAACTAGAAGTTGTGACTCTAAGGAAATATTACAAGAAAATAAACAAATGGGTAAAGGCATATAAATCACTAGAGAATATTTTAAATGAACAACACTCTCCTATAATCGAGATAGGAATTGGATACAACTATGTGGATTCAGATTCACAATGTAATGACAAGAACTAGCATAAGGTTTTTGAAAATAAAATTGAATCGAGTCACTCATCTGAAAATAAATCACCCAAATCAAAGTCAAGATCAGTCCCTTGGCATAAAACATGGTTTCACGAATATTTTTTTTCTTGTAACTCATTTCGGCATAAGGTCACTGATTACAAGTGATGAATATGGGATAAGTTCCATAAGTTTGAGCACATGATAAGAAATTGCAAGAAAAATTGGGGGAAAAAAGAACATCAACCAAAGATGTAGGGAAGATTGTCCCTACTGCAGTCCATTGCTCTTAAAAAGAATACTTATAATAGTGACTACAAAAGTGAATGTGAGATACATAATGACGCAAGAGCATCTAGCTCAGGGTGAACAAAAATAAAGTGTTTTTGTCTCACATATTTATAGGTCATCGTACCTGAGTTTTTTCTTTTTAATTTCCTTAATTTCTAGGATTTAAGACTTAACAGAAAAGTTACATTTTTATTTCATTATATTTTTATTTTAATTATTGTTTTACAATTAAGTGCATAATTTAGGGAATGAAAATTAACAGTTACCTAATGTAACTACTTGTAACTGTTGACAGTTCTAAAAACTGTTTAACAAACCATACAAAAAGGGAAAATTGAGACATTGTAAGGTTTTTTTCCATCATAGCAGAGGAGACAAATAAAATCATTCAGGAGATTTTGTAAAACCATCTGAAATTCATCTACAGTTAGATACAATTTCTTTTCATTTTGATGATAAATTGAATGCATGTACAAACATAGCAATAACTGGCAAAGTAAATTATTTTCACAGGTGTTGGAGTAATCACAGAATTAACAAGCCGATACATTCACCAGTGAGAAGAGATCTTCGATTTAAGAAATATGCCGAGAATCATAACCAAGAGGACGCACAAAACAATCACAGGTATTCATCCAATTGAAACAACATACTTTGATTTTCGAACATTTTCAAAACAGTTTTGTTTTACAAGTATCAAAAAATATATTACATGTCGAATTAAAGGACCGGGTTCGAAACCCAATATAGACATTATACTACCAGCAGTAAATACTTGAACTAGAGATAAAGAAAAAAACAAAACCCCGAATGAAGAATCAAGTGCATGACCACATATAGACCTTGTTAGCCACCTATAAAATTTTGGCAAAGAAAACAGGTGGCTAAATATGTTTCTGAGTCTTCAAGAGAAACATTTCCTTTGTAAATCTCTCATTCTTGAAGCCTCCATGTGTCTTCTATCCTTCAAAGAATCTCCACTGCTTTTTCCATTAATGAACCCTGTTGTTTGTAAAAGAGGCTGTTCTCAAAAGGGCCTCCATTTTCTCCATTTCATTCCCACAAAATTCCCCATTTTTCATCATTACTTCCTTCACAAAACTTCTCTATAACCCTTCATTTAACCTCTAAATCATCCTAATCCCCTTTTTAAACCTTATATTTCCCTTTATTTGGTTTTAAAATCCCTCCTTCCATTTATCAGAACCTCCAAATTCCTCAAAAGCCCCTTCAAAATCCTTCAAAATCTTCATTTCTTACATTAAGGCCTTAAGCCCCTTTCGACCTTAGCCCTAGCCCCTGATTCTACAAATAACCCGCGCTACAACCAAGTGCTAATGCCTAATCGCAATTGCAAAAAAACTCATTCCCTTTGTTATTTTTCCCCAAATTCCTGATGCGATGAGCCCCTCTCCTTGGATCTTCTGATCTAATATCGACCGTCCATTCCTACAGATCCGACGGCTGAGATACAATCGCACTCCGCTCATGAGCCCATCACCTGCATCCGCCAATTTGATCTAGACTGTTGAATCCACAAGAACCAACGGCGAGGATCAAATAACACCAGGA
>JAXQQM020064903.1:0-64615 GCA_034641835.2 Pinus albicaulis | reverse complement strand
GAATAGATTCTTATTATTCACAGTTTCTATCATTCAATATTATTACATTGTCACTTTGCATTCAAAATTTTATTTCATCATTAAAGTTATTCTACAATATTTATCATCTCAACAAACTGAGGTAACTAATCAAAATTAAAATTAAAATGACTTAATTAACATATTTAAAATGGTTATGTTAATATTAAATGTATTTATATATTATTGATAAAATTAAGCATATGTTCCTAGATCCATATTAACTCCGGATCTATCAAGCCCCGAGAGGAATCAAATCTCTCGAGGTGAAAACCTTTCCTCAAGTTTTGCACTCAAAAAAGAGGTTTTCACCTCGAGAGCTTTGATCCCTCTCGGCGCTTGATAGATCCAGAGTTAAGATGGATCTACGCTGGTTTATATTTATATTGTGATTAGTGCATGAATTTTTTAGTTAATTATTATGTTTGAATTGTTTAGTTAGATTTGTATTTGTATAATTACTTATTAATTGAAATTATATAATAAAGAAAGGAATATTTTTTTGAATTGAATTTTTTGATTTATATGTGATGGTTTATAATGTGAAAGGATATCTTTGTATTCTTTTATTATATGTAACTATTTATCATTTGAAAATTGGATGATATAAAATAGTTTAAATTGTTTTATTAGTATAATTCTTTTATTTATATATGATATGTGAAATATATGCATTTGTTTATTCAAATGTGGAAAGATGCTTTAAAAAAAGGTTTTTTTTTTTTTTTAAATGTACCCATAAGTTGTAATTTTCAAAAATATATTATATTTTTTTAGATGACACAACATTGATATTTATGTATAGAAGTTTTTTGTTTATAATGATAGGTATATGTTGGTGTATTTTATCTATTTTCTCAAATGAAAGCAATTTTTGTTTGTTTATGTGATATGATGGTTATGTTTTTCCTAATTAGATGATATGTTTGCATTGAACGGTAATATTATGTTGACAATTTTTGCAAGTTTAATTTGTATATGTTTATGTATGTATTTTTTTTATTATTTGTAAGATCATATAATGATTATGTTTCTTACATAATATGATGATTGTTGATTTATAATTGATAACATGTTTTTGTTTGTTACGTGATGTGGATAGTATTTTTTAAATGATATGGTTATGATAATGATAATTTTTTTTTTTTTTGTTAAATGACATGCTTTAGGTTCTTAGATGATATGATGGTGATAATGAGATAGAGGGATAATAAGAGTGAGGGGTGGGAGATAGAGAGAGAGGACGGGGAGAGAGAGAGAGAGGGGGGAGGGAGGGAAGGGGAGGGGGATGCAGGGTGAGAGAGAGAGAGAGAAAGAGGCAAGGGGGAGAGAGGGAGATAGATATGGATAGGGTGCGGGAGAGAGAGAGGGGGGGAGGGGGAGTGCAGGAGGGGGAGTGCGGGAGAGAGAGAGGGAGAGGGAGAGACATAGGGGGATGCATGGGAGAAATATATGGGGGGAGAGAGTGGTAGATAGAGTAGGAGTGGGAGGCGAAGAGAGAGGGGTGAGGAGGGAGAGAGAGAGAGAGCGCAAGGGGACAAAGGGCGAGGGAGAGGGAGAGGGAGAGGGAGATGGGGGGAAGGGGATGGGGAGAAAGAGAGAGAGAGAGGGAGAGAGAGATATAGGAAGGGGGACAGGGGAGTGAGAGTGAGATAAAGAAGGAAGGAGAGAGAGAGAGAGGGAGAGGGAGAGGGGAAGAGGGAAGGAGAGAGTGTCAGAGAGGGAGAGGGGGATTAGGAGAGGGAGGGAAGGGGAGAGGGAAGGGAAGGGAGAGAGAGCAGTAGAGATATGGAGAGAAGAGGGTGGGAGGAGATATATATATATATATATATATATAGAGAGAGAGAGAGAGAGCGGGGTGGGGGAGAATAGAGGGGGAGGGAGGGGGGAGAGAGGGGGAGGGAGTGATCCTGTGTCTGTGTGTGTGTGTGTGAGAGAGAGAGAGAGAGAGAGAGAGATTAGTGCAGAGGGGCAGTTGAGGGAGAGGATGGAGGAGAGAGAGGGAGGGGGAAGGTGAGAGGGGGAATGTTGGAAGGGGGAGAGGGAGGGAAGGGGGAGAGGGAGAGAGTGATGAGGGGAGAGAGAGAAACGCAGGGGGAGGTAGCATGAGAGAGAGAGAGAGAGAGAGAGGGACAGAGAGATAGAGTGAGAGTAGGGGGAGGGGTAGTGGAGGGAGAGGTAGGAGGAGAGAGTCGGAGGGGGAGAGAGAGGGGAAAAAATGGGAGAGAAACAGAAATGGAGGTAGAGAGAGCAATAGAGAGAGAGAGAGAGATATGAGGAAGGAGGATGAGATAGAGAGAGAAAGATATGGGGAGGGAGGGGGGGAGATATAGAGAGAGGGGGGTAGATAAAGGGAAAGATAGAGGGAGAAGGGGAGAGAGAGGGAGAGGGAGAGAGATATGGGGAGGAAAACGAGAAAGATAGGGGGAGAGAGCGGTAGATACAGGTGGAGGGGGACAGGTAGAGAGAGGGGGGATGGGGTAGAGAGAGAGAGAGAGAGAGAGAGAGTAGGGGGGGAGGAGAGAGAGGGAAGGGGAGGGAGAGAGAGGGGAAGTTGGAGGGAAAGGGAAAGGGAGGTGGAGAGACAGAGAGAGAGAGAGAGATGAGGAGGGAGGGGGAGATAGAGAGAGAGATATGGGAAGGGAGGGAGAGAGATATAGAGAGAGGGGTGTAGATAGAAGGAGAGATAGAGGGAGAAGGAGAGAGAGAGGTAGAGGGAGAGATATAGGGGGCAACAGGGGAGAAACATATGGGGGAGGGAGTGGTAGAGACATGGGGAGGAGGAAGGGGAGAGAGAGATGGGGTTGGAGCGAGAGAGGGGGAGAGGGGGGGAGGAAGAGAGAGGATTGGGGTGAGCGAGAGAGGGGGAGAGGGGGGGAGGAAGATATAGGATTGGGGAGAGAGAGAGAGATAGAGAGAGGGAGAGAGAGAGCAAGGAGGTAGAGGGAGGGGGAGAGGGAGAGGCGAAGGGGGAGATATGGTGTTTGAAGTGGAGGGGAAGGGAGTGAGAGAGAGGAGGGATGGCGGGGGGAGAGAGAGAGGGGGGGGGCGGGGTGAGCGACATGGATATGGGAGGGTGAGTGTGAAAGTTAGAGTGGGAGAGAGAGAGGGAGAGAGAGAGAGAGAGAGAGAGAGAGAGAGAGAGGAATAAGGAAGGAGATAGGGTGAGAGAGGAAGAGGGAGATCAAGAGAGGGAGGGGGAGAGATAGAGGAAGAGGGGGAGATAGGGTGTTTGAAGTAGAGGGGAAGGGAGTGAGATAGAGGAGGGATGGTGGGGAGAGAGAGGGAGAGAGAGAGAGAGAGAGATATTGAGAGAGAGAGAGGGTGAGCGACAGGGATATGGGAGGGGGAGAGTGAAAGTTAGAGTGTGTGTGTGTTAGAGAGAGAGAGAGAGAGAGAGGGATAGAGGGAGAGGGAGAGGGGAATAGAGAAGGACATACGGTGAGAGAGGGTGAGGGAGATCAGGAGAGGGAGGGCGATGGGGAGGGGGGGTAGCAGGAGAGAGATGGAGAGAGGAGGGTGGGAAGAGAGAAAGAGAGAGAGAGAGAGGAGAAGATAGGGGGGGAGTGGGGAGAGAGAGGGAGGGAGAGTGTGTGTGTGTTTTTGTGTATGAGATATATATATATATCGAGAGAGAGAGAGAGAGATAGAAAGACAAAGATATTAGGGGGAGGGGGAGTGGAGGGAGAGGCAGGAGGAGAGAGAGGGAGGGGCAGGAGGAGACGAAACAAGTGGGAGGGAAAGGGAAATGGAGGTGGAGTGAGGGAGAGAGAGATAGAGAGAGAGAGGAGGGGTAGAGGAAGAGAGAGAGGGAGAAGGGACACAGAGAGAGAGTCAAGGGGGAGAGAGGGGGACAGAGGGACTGAGAGGGAAGAGAGATGGGGAAGGAGGGGGAGATAGGAGAGGAGAGAGATGGGGAGGGGTATGGAGAGAGAGGGAGAGGGAGAGAGATAGGGGGATGTGGGGGAGAAAGAGAGAGAGGGCGTAAGAGTGGTAGAGATGGGTAGGGGAGGGGGAGAGGGAGAGAGAGAGGGAGGTTGAGCGAGAGATGGGGAGAGGGGGAAAAGAAATAGGGGTGGGGAGATGTGTGTGTGTGTGTGTGTATATATATATATATATATAGAGAGAGAGAGAGAGAGGGTGAGTGAATGAGGGGAGAGAGAGAGAAATGAGGGGCAGAGAAAGAGAGAGAGGGAGAAGGGGATGGTGGGAATAGGGTGGTTGAAGGGGAGAGAGAGAGAGAGAGAGAGAGAACATGAGAGTGACAGGGAGAGGGGAGGGGAAGAGAGAATGAGGAAGGGAGGGGGAGAGTGAAAGTGAGAGAGAGAGAGAGAGGGAAAGAGAGAGAGGGAGAGGGAAGGAGAGAGGGTGGGAGAGGTCGAGTGGGGATCGGGAGTGGGAGGGCGAGGGGGAGGGGGGGGGAAGGGGAGAGAGAGAGAGAGAGAGAGAGAGAGAGAGAGAGAGAGATTGGAGGCAGAACAAAGAGGGAGGCAGGGGGAGAGAGGGACGAAGATGGGGAGGGAGGGAGAGATATGAGTAGGGAGGGGCAGAATTAGAAAGAGAGGTGGGGAGAGAGAGGGAGAGAGAGAGGGAGAAGGGGAGAGAGAGTGAGAAAGGGAGAGAGAGGGAGAGGGAGAGAGATAGGGGAGGAATCGGAGAAATATGGGGGGGGAGAGAGTGGTAGAGATAGGGGGCGGGGGAGAGGAAGAGAGATAGGGGGGGTGGAGCAAGAGAGCGGGAAAGAAGGAGGAGTGGAAAGAGAGAGGATTGGGGGGGGCGAGATAGAGATAAAGGGAGGGCAGAGGGAGAGTGATAGGGAAAGGGGGAGGGTGGGGAGAAGGCAGTTGAAGAGGAAGGGGAGAGAGTGACACTAAGAGAGAGAGAGAAAGAGAGGGATTCAAAGATGGAGAGATAGAGATGGGTAGGGAGGGGGAGATGGGGGGAGAGAGAGCGAGAGAGAGAGGGAGAAGGAGAGAGATAGAAGGAGAGGGAGAGAGATAGGGGCATGAATGGGAGAAATATAGGGGGGAGAGAGCGGTAGAGACAATGAGAGGGGGAGGGGGAGAGAGAGAGGGGGCATGGGGAGAGGGAGGGGGAGAGGGGAAGAGCGGGGTAATGAGAGAGGAGTGGGGTGAGAGAGAGAGAGAGGGAAGATGGAGAGGGAGAATGAGAGGGTGAGGGTGGGGAAGGGCGGTTGAGGGGGAGGGGGAGGGGTAGGGGGAGGCGGGGGGGGGGGAGAGAGAGAGAGAGGATGGATATGGTAGGGGAAGAGAGTGAAAGTGAGAGTGAGAGTGAGAGAGAGGGAGAGGGAGAGGGGAATAGGGAATGAGAGAGGGTGGGAGAGGGAGAGGGGGATCAGGAGTCGGAGGGGGGAGAGTAGGAGAGAGATGGAAAGAGGACTGTGAGAGAGAGAGAGAGAGAGAGAGAGAGAGAGAGAGAGAGAGAGGATAAGAGAGGGGGAGTGAGTGGTGAGAGAGAGGGAGGGAGCGAGTGTGTTTATGGTTGTGTGTGAGAGATAGAGAGAGATAGAGAGAGAGAGAGAGTAGGGGGAACATGAGGGGGAGGAGAGGGAGAGGCAGGAGGAGAGAGTGGGAGGGGGAGGGAGAGACGAGAGAAGTGGGAGGGAATGGGAAATGGATTTGGAGAGAGAGAGACACAGAGAGAGAGAGAGAGAATGGAGGTGGAGAGAGAGAGAGAGAGAGAGAGAGATAGAGAGAGAGGTATAGATGGAGAGAGAGGGAGAGAGGGAGAGAGAGAGAGGGAGGGGGTCTATGGGAGAGAGAGAGAGGAAGGGAGGGAAGCGGAGAGAGTGGGAGAAGGAGATATAGAAGGGGAGAGATGGAGAGAAGGAGAGGGAGAGATAGGGCAGAGGGAGGGGTGGAAGAGATGGTGGGAGATAGAGGGGTAGAGAGAAGGGGACGTAACTTTTGTGGGTGGTTCATATCTCTTAAAGAGGATATCAAAAGCTACCCCTAATGGCCTACCTAATTCCAACTTTGGAGGTTGATAACGCTCCCTTAATTTATTTTTTTCTAGTAGCGAAGTGATGTTGTTTATGTTTATGTTTATTCTATATTTCCCACATTTTATATATTGCATGCTGGAAAATTTAACTTAGTAAATCCAGAAGTCGAGATAGCCTTGTAAATTTAGATTTCATATTTTATGTATTATTTTAGCAAATGTATTGTGATGAACTATCTAGTGCAATATGCAAGTTACTGTAGGAATCATATTGGTATCAGAGTAGGTAGCTTTGGGTGTTTTGTTGTAGTTTTCAAGGGATCTAGATTGGTTTAAGTAGAAAGTTTTAAAACCCCACATATGGCCAAAAAAATATATTGAAAACCCTTGAGATGTGTCAAAGGAGATTTTCTCAAGGGTAGAAGAATAGGCTTTAGATATCAACCATAACATGAATCTCCTTATGGATGCTCTTCATAACATGTTGGATGTATGTTCAAACATAGAGGCCAAACCATAGGAGAAATTGGAGGATAGAGATGAACCAAAGAGGCAGTATAAGAAATAATGCAAAAAGGAACAACCTAGCTCATGATTCATGAAGCATTCAAAGCTTCAATATGGAAACAAAGGTATACATCAAACCATATAAGGTGAGATTGATGCTTTCAATTTAAATCACTGATTAAAATAGTTATAGATTTATTTTAGTGTTTTGAACGTAGAGGAAGGACATGGATTTTTATTTATCATATGAGATTAGAGGGCCATGCTTAGATATGATGGGAAAGCCAAAAATAAGCCCTAATACTAGAGGGATATCCTCTATTGATTATGTGGGAGTATTTCAAAACTCTTATAAAGTCAAATTTCTACCCTATCAGGTATCTAGATGACTAATGGTTTTAGTTGAATTACTTCAAGGAAGGATGAATGCTGAGATTATTAGAGTACATGAAAATTAGGAAGATGAAAATAATTTTGGGTATCTCTCCAAAGAACCAAGAATTTCTCCTCAAGTATATGAGGGCTTTAAATATTTTTCTGGAAAAGTAAGAGATGTTTAAACCCATAAGAATGATGAGGCTTGTCTACAGGAACAATACCAAGAGAACATTCACCCAATGAAAGGGATATAATGTGGGTCGAAGTAGAACTATAGAAATTAAGCTTTATAGGAGCAAGAGAGGAAGTAGAAATGGGGGAAAGACAAAAATACAATATCCATAACACATTAGTGAAAAGATACAAACAACCACTAAAATCACTGTAAAATTGAAGGTAATTCACATGAGAAGTGTTGGAAGCTACATCTACAGCTCAAGTGATGCTAATAATAAAAATATAAAAGCGATATATTCAAATAATTAGGTGGAAAGAAGCTCATATGTGGATGAGAAGATTGTATATTCATTAATGTAGAAGGGGATGAATCTAAGTAGTGTTAAAAAATAAGAAGTGAAGGAAATGACCATAGTCTTCCATATAAAGCCACAAGTCAAGAAGACAAAAATTGATGCTCCATTCAACTCCTAATTATAGGACAATATCCTAGAAATAAATCTAGTTCCGAAATTGGGACTGAAGACTCATGACCATCCTAGATAATAACCATTAAGATGCGTCAACATGGAGGAAAAGATAAAGGTAGAAAAACCTATGCATAATAAAATTTATTATTATTGTTAATTTTATTGATGAAGTAGAATTAGATGTAGTTCCACTTGATGTATGTAGAGTTATGTTTTGAAGTCCCTATACGTACATGTTCGATGAAATATTTGTGTGAAGAGCCATCTACTATGAACCATCAATGATGAAGATCCTTCACCATCACATTGATCCACGTACATATTGGTGGCCACCCTTCTATTTCACTTGGACCCCCACCATCATTTCTTTCATTTTTTTCATTTTCCTTAATTATAGCACAATTCACTATTTTTAGCAGTTTTTCAGGTCCTAAACTTCCAGAGATGTTTTGAGGGCCTAAACAAAGTTTTTTGGGAAAATAGGGAGCAACATGGAAGTTTCTTATATTTTTCTCAATCCAATGTTGTAGTCATAGGATAGATATTTCTAATGTGGTATTGATCACGTCAAATAGAGATCATATGCCAAAGTTACATCCTCGGGAAGTTGATGTACCAATTTACCCAAACAGGGTCCACAGTTTTAGTGATTGATATCCTAGCATTAGTTATTTGAATGTTGAGGATTTTTCATTGTTCCTAAATAATAAATAGAAATTTGAACCTCATTGTAACAGAGTTCAGTGGCCTGTAGCTGCCACAATCTTTTCACAGATAAGTTACCAGTGCCCTAGCTAGTTTATTTCCATTCTGTTTGTAAGCATATTTCATTTATTTGTTATCAATGAAATAAAATTTTATTTCTGCTACATCTCTACATTTATATGTATTTTTGTATTTCATTGTCTTAGTGCATAAATCTGGATCAGTGGTATTAGAGAAGTATTCTCTTTCTCAATCCTTCTTTGCATGTCCCCAACGTGGTCAAGATATAAGGAGTTAGGGATCTATCTGGTTGAACCTTTGCAAGATCAGCCTCATAAAACCCAATGACCACACATGGGGGAGAAAAGAAAGATGAGGGATCAAGAGATCCTATCAAAATATTGCTTGAGGAGACTGTCGAGAAAAAAAGGAACATGATGATGGAAAATTTTTTCCATATCCTTCAATGGCTACCCACCGGTGACGCATCTACATCCTGTAGCCACTCTAGAGGTGCAAATCCTTTTAAGTTACAATTAAAATTTTACATTCCCATATTTGAGGGCCAAATAGATGTAGACTTCATAGATAGATGGTTGAATCTATTAGAAGGATATTTCTCAGTTCAATACTTTTTTGTCTAAGAAATTATTACTTTGGCACTCCTCAAAGCCGCTCCCCATGTCAAGGACTGGTGAGAAACCTACTCGAAGAAAAAGGGTGAGGAGGAACCCTCTCTGTTCTCATCCGTGCTGACTCGGAATTCTTTTCGAGACACCATCAAGGAAAAATATTATCCCATGAGGAGCTATGAGGAAAAATACATACAATGGAATACATTGCGGCAACAAAGGGATCAAGATTTCCATGAGCTGAAGAATTTATTCCATACCATGAGCACAATTTCGAGTATCAAATATTCGTAGAAACATTTGGTACCGAAGTACCACAATTATCTGCACATATGTATTCAGGAAGAAATGGTGTTCCTCGACATGTCCTCACTTAGTGCGGCATACTAGTATGCTGCAAGATTGAGAAAAACGTCAAAGAGAAGAAGTAAGACTTTGGATCTGAAAATCAGAAGCAAGGGAAAGGTGTCCCCGAACCATAGAACAAATGACAAAGACAATGCAGGGCATCTTGAGACAACCCTCCAAAGATGAAAAGAAATAATAACACCATGAAGCCAAAGAAGGACAATGAGAAGTGGTATGAGTTCCATAATAGCTCTGCTCACAACACAAGTGAGTGTCAGGCCAAGTAGTCACTGGTGGCCGAGTTGAAGGTTTCTGAATCAGATGCATGCTCCGACTCCGAATCAGAACCTGAAAATGGGAATGACAAAAGGTAGAGTATTATCGATGCAGAGCCCAACACCATCGTCGCCAGCACAAAGATCCAGAAGAAGGAACCATAAAATATAGAGGAGGGAGAGCGCTTCTTCCATTCCCAAATGTTGGTAAAGGGTTCCCTGCTGCAGGTCATTGCTAACAGTGGGATTCAAAAGAACCTCATCTCAGTAGAGGTCGTGACTTGATAGGATTCCTTACCACAACACACCCACAATCGAAACCATCGAGTGGCTTCACGAAGGACGGGATCTCGACGTTAGCCAGCAATGCCACCTTCCCTACAACATCAAGCCCTTTACGGATAAGGTATTATATGAAATTTCTCCTCTTGATGTTTCTCATATATTATTAGCCCAACCATAATTGTGGAAGTGACATGATGTGTATGAGTCACAACCTCGTGTTGTGATTATTAATTTTTGAAATAAGTTGTACATGGTAGTAGAGGTAGCACCACCTACCGCCATCTCTTTTGTTCCTGCAAAACACTGTATTATGCTCATTTCAAAAATCAAAAAATTTATTTTCTTGATGATATGCCCTTAGGGAAAGAATAATGTTGTGGTCACAACCTCCACATAAGGTTTTTGCACTGGGCAAAAATAGATGGACAAGGTCATGGAGGAGTATGAGGACATCATCACCTCCTCGGCAGGGGTGCATCTGCACTGTCGAGTCAAGCACTCCATCGATCTTACCAGAGGTTCACCATTGTGAGAGCCCGATCATGTTGGTGCAGAAGAAGGATGGGAGTTTGAGACTCTTTATTTACTATCGAGTGTTGAACAAGATCACTGTCTTGAATAGGTACCCAATCCCAAATATTGATGACCTTCTGGACCAAATCAAGGGGGAGAAATATTTCAATAAGCTCAACTTGAAGTCTAGGTATCACCAGGTACCAATCAAACTCTCTGATGTGTGGAAGACTACCTTCAAATCTAGGGAGAGCCTTTTCTAATGGTTATTCATGCCCTTTTGGTTGATGAATTCCCTCGCAACCTTCATGAGGTTGGTGGATAACATCGTGCATCCATTCACCAACTAATTTGTAGTGTCGTACTTCTATGACATCCTGATCTTCATCTAGACTTGGGAAGAGCACCTGCACTACATCTGAAAAGTCCTCCAAATAGTACAACAATGCAATTTGTGTCCCAATTCAAAGAAGTGCACTTTTGGGATGACCCAGCTTCAATATCTTACATACATTATTGATGAGCCATGGGTGAATGTGGATCCAACCAAGATCCAATTCATTCGGGATCAGGCAGCCCCAACCATTCTAATAGAACTCCACAAATTTTTGGGGCTTGCAAATTTTTGCCACAAGTTTGTGTTGGGATTCTCTCATATCACATGGCCCTTGAGTCAAGTCACCAAGGGAGGGGTGAAAGAAGAATTATTTCGGTAGAAATATCAACAGAAGGCATTTCTAGAGTTGAAACATCACCTCTTGTCTGCACAAGTTCTCATATTACCAAACTTGCAACAACCATTTGAGGTCGAGAAAAATTCCTCTCACTACGCTATTGTGGTTGTTCTTACTCAACAGAGACATCCAATGGAATGTCACAATGAGACACTTTCTGACACAGTCTGAAAGTATCCCACTTATGGAAAAGGGATGTACTCCATTGTGAAAGCTTTCTGAAAATGGAATCATTACATTTTGGGAAAGGAAACAGTCATCCACAGAAACCACTAACCCTTGCAGTTCATACAGACATAGGGGAAGTTGCAGAATAATCACCATTAGAAGTGGTCCACATACTTACAAAAATTTCATTTGAACATAAATTATAAGAAGGGCAACACTATTAATGTTGAAAACTGCCGTAGCTGACTATTGATTGTAGTGCTAACCACTGTGCTGAACTCTTCTAGGCATGAGAGTTCCAATTAGATGCTTCTCTAGCAAAGCAATCAAGAATTCAGCCATGCATACAATACACTCTTGAAGGGTAAGCAAGTTCCATATTTACAACTCTGGGATGCCCTGCTATGTGACTTGGGACACCTTTGTTCTCCTTCAAGCAAGAATGCCAAGATGATTTGGGAAGCATGCTATAGTCGGGTTGTTGGGAATTTCAGGGTCGAGAAAAAAATGGAAGTACTGTAGAATTATTTCTATTTGCCAAACCTTTGACATGATGTCGGTAAGTACATCAAGTCTTGCACTACCTGTGTCATTGCCGAACCGGCCATCAAGAAGCAAGGACTCTATACTCCACGGTGTACCCCTAGTCGACCTTGGGAATCCATTTCCATGGATTACATGTCGGGACTTCCTTATACTAAGCATGTAAATGACTGTGTTTTTGTGGTCGTTGACAGATTCTCGAAGATGGCCATTATGACAACCTACAAGAATAATATTACAACAGAAGCCACTACTAAACTCTTCTTTGAACGAGTGTGGGTACACTTTGGGATCCCATAGTCTATCATCTCACATCAGGACAATAGGTTCCCGAGTAAATTTTGGTCTAGCCTATGGTCGATGCTGGACACCAAGCTTATGAAGTCCATAACTTTCCATCAACAAACTAATGGACAGACAGAGTTCATCAACCAGATGATCATACACATTCTGCGTATGTACAACTCAAAGCATCCACTCAAATTGGATGAGAGCATCCCCTATGTACAACATAAATATAACTAGGCTCTCCATTTCTAGAAAAACCATAGCCCCTTTCAGGTGAGCTTAGGATTCGAACCACTGTGTCCCATTGGCATAGCCATGCCATTTGCGGCTGCTCAGGTAGATTGAGCTGGTGTCCAATGTAAGGCTGACAAGTCAAACAAATTCATTCAGTCCAGTAAGCACATCCACCAACAAGTTCATCACATATTGTATAGAGCCAATGCTAAGTACAAGCACTGACTGATCAACATTGGGTGACACATAAATTCCAGGTGGGCGACAAAGTGTGTCTACATTTTCCAAAGGAAAGGCTCGCAGGACCTCGCCGCAAGATTCACCCAATCCAATACGGGCCATACACTATCACCAAGTCTGTAAGGGACAATTCCATTTAGCTCACCATTCCAAAATTCATTGGTTTTCACCGAGTATTCAATGTGTACCACCTTCAACCCTAGTTTCTGCCTCTACTTGACATATCCAGCATGGAAGAATAACTCACAACAAAAGAGTTAAACCCCTATTGCATGGAACAAGCCACAACTGATCATATCATGGATACAAATATCAAGCACGCCCAAAAACAAAGGATCCCGATATATCAAGTTGTCAAAGTAGGCCAACTCCTTGACCATGGCAAGTGGCTCACCAACGACAAAGTTTAGTAGAAGTTTCCTTATCTCATGGAGGAACTCAAGGCAATGGGGACCATTTCTTCCTAAGGGGGGAGGAACGATCTAGGTGGATATTGGTGGCCAGCCAACTATTCCACTTGGACCCCAACCAATGTTTCTTTCACTTTTTTCAGTTTCCTTAATTATAGCACAATTTACTATTTTTAGCAGTTTTTCGGGTCTTGAACTTCCAAAGCCGTTTTGAGGCCATAAACAAAGTTTTTTTTGGAAAATATGGAGCAATATGGGAGTTCCATTGATTTTTCATGCACAAAAGTTATAGTCCTTGGATAGATATTTGTAACAAGATATTGAGCCTGTCAAAGAGAGATCATATGCAAAACTTACGTCCCCGGGAAGTTCATGTACCAATTTACCCAAAAAGGGTCCATAGTTTTGGCTTTTCATCTCCTAGGGTAAGGTATTTGTATGTTTAGGGTTTTCAATTGTTCCTCAATAATAAATAGGCCTTTGAGCCTCATTGTAACATAGTTTATAGCCTTGTAGCCACGACATCTCTTCTTGGAAATAGGCTACCACTGCCCTAGCTAGTTAATTTCCATTCTCTTTGCAAGCATATCTCAGCTATTTGTTACACCGAGAGGTGATCTACAACCCAGTATAGGGTACATGTGTAGATTTAATATGAGAAATGTATGGTAAGATATGGATTGTAAATAAACATTTGAAATGTCTGAGTATATTGACCAACACTCAAAAAAGAGGTATGCTAAATAAATGAAAATATAAATATACCGAGGTATGCTAAATAAAAAATAAAACCTCTTTTTAGACTTACTCGAGCGGTATGGTGAATAGATAAAAATAAATATAAATTGGAGGTATATTCACCAACACTAAAAAAGAGGTGTGGTAAATAAAAAAATATATAAATAGATCGAGGTATGGTAAATACAAAATAAAACCTTTTTTATACTTACTCTAGACGTATGGTGAATAAATAAAAATACAAATAAATTGGAGGTATGGTAAATAAATAAAACCTCTTTTTATACTTACTCTAGAGGTATGGTATATAAATAAAAATATAAATAGACTAGAGGTATGGTAAATAAATAAAACCTCTTTTTATATTTACTCCATAAAGAAAACTAAAAAATGAGGTTTTATTTAGGTGAATCGTATGGGCCAAATACTATGGGCTAAATATTATGGGTCAAATACCATATTTATAAAAGAGGTATGATAAATAAATAAATATAAAAGATGTATATAGAGGTATTGTAAATACATCAAAGATATCAAATATGATTAGAAATCAATATATAAGTATATACCAAGCGTATGGAACAAATACCATGGTAAATAAAAGAGGTATGGTAAATAAATATAAATATAAATAAACCATAGGTATGGTCAAAATAAAACCTCTTTTTATATTTACTCCATACTCTTTATATTTATGAACACTCACAAAAGTTGTTTTATTTAGGTGATGCCTAAGGGCCAAATACCCTAATATTAATATTAAAAGATTAATAATATTATTATTATTAATTATAATATTCATATTAATATGTTATAATATTAATATTATTAAATTTAATAAATTTGGATCGCGGAGGTTTGTATTTAAGTACACTACATGCATGCATTGAATATCTCGCTTAAAAACGTAAACATAAATGTAAATATAAAAGTAATGTTTAACATTTAATATTTAAAATTTAATATAATTAATATAATGTTGGCCCTAATGAAAAATCACTTCTCCCGCTAATGAGATCCAATTGTTTTCAAACTCTCAATTACCAAAGGTTAATTGATTATAAAGGGAACTTGGTGGTTGTGCATTGGCTATAGGTTTTAAAAACAATTATTCTCAATAATGGGCTCCTCTTGCCTAGGATAGAGGATATTTTATGCAACAAGATAAATACATCACCAAGGTATACTTACAATCACGGGGTCACTAGGTTTGAGTCAATGAAGAAGATACCTAGAAGACCACCTTGAAAGCTAGAGAAGGTTTGTATTAGTGGTTAGTTATGATATTTAGCCTATGAAATGCACCAAATAAATTCATGAAGTCAATTAATGATATATTTTGCACATGTATAATTTCCTTTTTTATTGTTTATTTGGATTATTTACTAGTATACATTGCTACCTACAACGAGAACATATCACATTTGATGTAGGTTCCAGAGACTTTAAAGAAGCAGTAATCATTTTCACATCTCAAGAAGTGTGATTTCTCACAATATACTATGGTGTATTTGGGATATATGATAGGTGGAGGAGATTTGAGGATAGATCCTTCCAAGATGGAGGTCATCATGAAGTTGTCGGTAAGGATTACTAAATGTTTTTGAGGATAAGAGTTTTGTTGAGGCAACATAGTACTTTAAGAAATTCATAAACTTGTTGTTAGCAGTAGCAACACCACTCCACACCATAATTTCAAGTTACAAGAGTTTCAAGTGGGGAAAGGGTTGTCGAAGAGCCTTTAAGGTGTTAAAGAAGAATATTAGTCAAACATTGGTTCTAGCATTAATAAAATTACAATATCGCTTCAAAGTGGAGACATATGCATGTGGGCATGTTATGGGAGAATTCTTTATGCTAATTAATTAAATTAAGAAAAAAATTACAAAGTTCGTACAAATGTAAAATAAAATTAAAAGAGAACCTACCGTACTAATACTAAAAATCTCTAATAAAAGAATAAATCAATTTAGATCTATTTTAACCTAGATATTTTATACATTGATCAATTATGTTTTTATTTTCTTGTAATCCTTCTTAGTGCTTATTAAACCTTCAATTAAAATAGATCTATGCTAATATGTATATCAATCCCATTAACAAAGCACTAGAAGCCAACTAGGTAACAAAATAGCCCTACCACTACATTATGTCCTACCTAGAAACAAGCATTGTTAAATTTGAATTTTGAATGGGCACACAATTGATAAGTGGTGGAAGTTCCATGATAATAGCCTCAAAGATAGATTAAGGTATTTTATCATCATAGGAAACAACTAGATGATTTAGAGTCGTTAATGAAATACAGAAAAACTCAATTTTATCACCATAAGAAACAAATAGAAGATTTAGATTCCTTAATGAATTTTTCCTTAATGCACATGACAACTAAACTCAAATTGGAGAGCTATAAATATTAGCAAATGCGTAAAATAATGATCAATAATGAATAGTGATTAAGTATGTTTATGAAATCACAAAATTTGGGATGTCAACAGTTTGTTTTCTTATTATTATCATCTGTGCCAGTGATTGTGGTCATGAAAAAAAAATAATCAAAATAGATTTTAAGATACAATAACATTATTTTCTAGCTAAATCTTAAGAATAAATCATATAGAGGTGTATTGCCTTTATATTCTGTGTCTAGTGCCTAAAAATGCAATCTAAGATATTTCTATATATTTTGTAGCTAGAGATGCAAAAATTAGAATTGACCACTTGTTCTTGTTGTTTAAATCATGTGTGTAAATGACTATGGTCATATATGGAAATTATCTTACCTCAAACCAAATAAATTGCATTATTTTTTATTGCATTATATCGAATATGATGAATTAAAAATTAAATGAGTTATAGATGTCATGTCAAATGTTATAAGGGCATACCGTACTACAGATGTAAGGGTTGTCAATTACATTGAAAGTATTGAGGAGATGCTCTATAGATTAGAATAGTTGAAAAGCATAGTTGTTACATATTATCCACAGAGGGAGGAATAAAATGTAGAGTGAGGTCGTAAAGGAGAGAGGCCATGTTGTAAATGGCTTCATTGTCAATTCTTCTTTATACGGAATATTTTGGTACAATGGTAAAAATTCTTATGATGAGGTGTGTAATCTTGTTGAGAGATTTATTTTTATATGGATGTGATGTGAAATACATCAAACCATGGGAAGAGACATTGTTGAGAGATTTCTTGTTATATGGATGTGATATGTAATATATCAAACCGTGGGTAGAGACAACGTAACCCTTGAGAGGTTTGAGAGGTTTAGTTGGCCATGATTGTTCTCAAAATAATAATGAATCTTCTCTATAGTGGACATGTATAACATGAAAATATATTTTTTTGTATGTTTTGAAGGACATGATTTGTGGTATAAGTGAAAAGAAATCATATTCTCCATCACATAATGCTCTAGAAAAAATTATAGTTGTTTGGAAAATAAAAAGATAAATATTCTCTCTCAAACTCTAGGATAAATATTTTAATAAAATTTTAGTCATTACATATTGTACGGAAAACCAAATAAACTTAGAGAAAATATATCTGAAATTAGAAGAAAAAAAAGTAAAAAAAACTTTAAAACCATACAAACTATTTTAACAAAAAAATACCTTTAATAAAAAAAAAAACAAAACAAATATATTAAAAAAAAAAAAAACAAAATAAATATAATTTAACAAAAATTAATAGGAGTAGAAAGAAAATTTAATACAATGAAATGTACATATAAAATAAAACTATATAAGGAGTGACTTTAGTTTATCTTAGATGTTATAAATGCATTTAAATGAGCAATACAAGAATTAAAAGGAACATACTTCCAATGGAAATTTACAAACTAAGCTTGACTTCATTTTAATCTTGAGTTGGAAAACACATTATATTAGAGAAGGGTTTAATTTATAGATGAAATGCCATTTTTCACTAGAATTTGGAGATTCAATTTTAAGAAAAATTATGATTTATTTTTAGTTAAAATATATTTTGGAATGAATAAATAAATTCAATACTTTAAAAAACCATAAACCATGACTTACTAGAATTCTACCTATTCAAAAACTTAAGTTCAAGCGTTCAAGCATTTAAAAATCTTTGACTAATTTCAATAAAAATTAACTAGAAACGATGCCTAAAAAATCATTTTCATCTCTCACATTAAATTTAATTTGGTATTAAAAATACATAAAATATAACTTAAAAATAAACTTAAGGCAATTATATTGGATGCGTTAAGATCAAAATAGGGAAATATAACGAGCTCTCTACGATAACTACTCTAAATAATATTACTCGCTGATGGCAGAAAAGAAAAGCAGAGGACCAGAAAAGGGCAACATTACATGAATACTTAGTACCGAGTATCAAAGTTTCCACCCAACCTTCCAAATTGAAGAGAACCGAACTACTTCACATGGGACGTGGATAGATGACGTGGAGGTGAAGAGAATTTCTTGAACCCTTTTTCTTGAAAAACATCTTCAATTTTTTTCTTGGAAAGAGTTTGAAGCATTCTAAGTTTCTTTTTGTTATAGACGTTGTGGTCCGCTCCTTTTAACGGTCCATCAAGATTTGTTTTATGAGAAGGATCGTTTAAAGAATATCCGAAATATGTGCAGATATTTTTTCTTGTTTCTTGAAAAACCATCTTCAGCTTTTTTCATGGAAAGCTTTTGAAGCATTCTTTTTGGTTATAGACGTTGTGGTCCGCTCCTTTTAACGGTCGATCAAGATTTGTTTAACGGGAAGGATCCTTTTAAACGAATAGTCCGAAATGAAATATCTTCGTAGGTTGTATTCAAAGATCTGGGGAGTTATTCGATCTCATTCTCCCCACATTGATTGATTACACAACCATCTGGGGAGTTAATTTAACTCATTCATTGGCTGGTACACAAGTAGAGGAGACACAACCAGCAAAAATAGCAGGAGAGACAACATTGGAAAACGGGCTTCAGCGGTCATTTAGCAAAACAGGCTCGTATCAACAGGCGACTTAGCAAAACAATTGTAATCGTTGAGTTTTAGGTTCGATTTCAGGTGGAACGTAACACCAATTTAGACATTGTACGTAGATGATCAGTCACAATGCATTCTAAAGACAACTTATGAAGACAACTTACGAAGATTATTGAAGAGCCCATGTCTATCTCCGTGTGGCTGTGACTTTATGTTGTGTCTACATTGTGTGTGTTCGTTTCTATGTGTTATTGAAGAGCCGAGTTGTTGTTTCATCGATAGAGAAGGGATTTGCATGAACGAGACGAATGAAAGACGTTGTGTCATATTTGTTGCAGCCATGACAGGTATGCTTCTCGTATTTATTTTGGTATGGTTATTTTATTACTTTATCATTCTTTTAGTTATTAATCACATATATCATCAGTTTAGTTTATATATCATTAGTCAGTTTAATTTATATATCATCAGTTTACTGTCTCATGTACCAAGATAGATTTTTCTAAATAATTATATTTAGCCCTTTCTGGAATCATTGTTCTTCTTCACTTTGTCATAGATGTTAAAGCTATATGCCATTTCCCTTCACGGATGCCTGCAAGTGATTATCTCCCATCCACTCTGTTTTATTCACCGTTAATTTTGTGTATATATATTAATTTCATTTTTATATCATTATAGATTTTAAACATTAATTTTTAAACTCCAGTATCATTACTCATTTAAATTTGTGTATAAATTATTGTTTTACAATCCATAAATTTCATGTTTTATCTTTTCTTTTTTTAAATATTTGATTTTGTTATTTTAAATATTTAATTTATTTAGTTTATTTTGTATATCATCAGTTTAGTTTATATATCATCAGTTTACTGTCTTATGTATCAATATAAATTTCCCTAAATACTTATATTTAGCCCTTTCTAGAATCATTCTTCTTCTTCACTTTGTCATAAATGTAAAGCTATACGCCACTTCTCTTCATAGATGCCTGCAAGCGATTATCTCTTCTTCACTTTGTCATAGATGTTAAAGCTATATGCCATTTCTCTTCACAGATGCCTGCAAGCGATTATCTCCCATCCAGTAGCTCTGTTTTATTCACCATTATATATATATATATTCAATTTTATATCATTATAGATTTTAAACATTAATTTTGAACTCCCGTATCATTACTCATTTAAATTTGTGTATAAATTTCATGTTTTATCTTACCTTTTTTAAATATTTGATTATGTTATTTTAAATATTTAGGTTATTCAATAAATACTTATATAAAATTAAATTAATATCATATAATTAAATCTATTGTTCTATATTATATAATATTGGATTTATATGATTTATATTTATATTTATATTGTTATTAGTGCATGAATTTTTTTAATTATTATATTTGAATTGAGATTTGTATTTGTATAATTACTTACTAATTGAAATTATATAATAAAGAAAGGAATGTTTTTTGAATTGAATTTTTTGATTTATATGTGATAGTTTATAATGTGAAAGGATATCTTTGTATTCTTTTATTATATGTAACTATTTGTTATTTGAAAATTGGATGATATAAAATATTTTAAACTATTTTATTTATACGTGATATGTGAAATATATGCATTTGTTTATTGAAATGTGAAAGGGTGCTTTAAAAAGTTTTTTTTTAAATGTATCTATAAGTTGTAATTTTTTAAAATATATTATATTTCTTAGATGACACGACATTGATATTTATGTATAGAAGTTTTTTTTGTTTATAATGATAGGTATATGTTTGTGTATTTTATGTGTTTTTTCAAATGAAAGCAATTTTTGTTTGTTTATGTGATATGATGGTTGTGTTTTTTCGAATTCGATGATATGATGGCATTGAAAGGTAATATTATGTTGACAATTTTTACAAGAGAGGGGGGGAGAGAGAGGGAGGAGGATGCAGGGTGAGAGAGAGAGAGAGAGAGAAAGAGGAAAGGAGGAGAGAGGGAGAGAGAGGGGGAAAGATATGGGGAGGGAGGGGGAGATAGAGAGAGAGGGAGAGATGGGAAGGGAGGGGGGCAGAGAGAGAGAGAGATGGGGAGGGAGGGGGAGAGAAAGAGGGAGAATGGGATAGAGAGGGAGAGGGAGAGAGATAGGGAGAGGTAGGGGAGAAAGAGATGGGGGGGAGAGAGTGGTACAGAGAGCGGGAAGGGGAGGCGGAGAGAGGGGGGGTGGATCAAGAGGGGTGGAAAGGGAGGGAGGGAGGGAGGGAGAGAGAGAGAGAGACAGAGAGAGAAAGGGGAAAAATGGAGAGGGAGAGGGGGGGATAGGGCAGTTGAAGGGGATGGGGGGAGAGAGAGAGAGAGAGAGAGAGAGAGGGTGGAAGGGGGACTAGGTTGTGAGAGAGAGAGAGAGTGTGTGTGTGTGTGTGTGTGTGAGAGAGAGAGAGAGAGAGAGAGAGGGGGCGGGGGGGGGGACTAGGTTCTGAGAGAGAGTGTCAGAGAGGGAGAGGGAGATCAGGAGAGGGGAGGGGGAGAGAGTGGTAGAGAGATGGAGAGAAGAGGTTGGGAGGAGAGAGAGAGAGGGCGGGGGGGGGTAGAAGAGAGGGGGAGGGAGGGGAGAGAGAGAGGGGGGGGGGGGTAGAAGAGAGGGGGAGTGAGGGGAGAGAGATAGAGTAGGGCGGAGGGGTAGTCGAGGGAGAGGTAGGAGGAGAGAGAGGATGGGGGAATGTGAGAGGGGGAAAGTGGGAGGGGGGAGAGGGAGAGAGGGGGGAGAGGGAGAGAGTGATGGGGTTAGAGAGAGAAATGGAGGGGGAGGCAGAATGAGAGAGAGAGAGAGAGAGGGAGGGAGAGAGAGAGAGAGGGAGGGAGGAAGGGAGAGAGAGTGAGAGTAGGGGGAGGGGTAATGGACGAAGAGGTAGGAGGAGAGAGTGAGAGGGGGAGAGAGAGAGGGGGGGATGTGGGAGGAAAAAATAAATGTAGGTAGAGAGAGAGAGAGAGAGAGAGAGATGAAGGGGGAGGGGGAGATAGAGAGAGAGAGATGGGGAGGGAGGGGGGTAGAGATAGAGAGAGGGGGGTAGATAGAGGGAGAGATAGAGGGAGAAGGAGAGAGAGAGGGAGAGGGAGAGAGATAGTGGGAGGCAAGGGAGAAATATGAGGGGGGAGAGAGTGGTAGAGACAGGGGGAGGGGGATGGGTAGAGAGAGAGGGTGTGGAGTAGAGAGAGAGAGAGAGAGAGAAAGATAGAGTAAGGGGAGGGGCAGTGGAGGGAGAGCTAGGAGGAGAGAGAGGGAGGGGGAGTGAGAGAGGGGGGAAGTGGGAGGGAAAGGGAAAGGGAGGTGGAGAGAGAGAGAGAGAGAGATGGGGAGGGATTGGGGGACAGAGAGAGAGATATGGGGAGGGAGGGAGAGAGATATAGAGAGAGGGGTGCAGATAGAAGGAGAGATAGAGGGAGAAGGGGAGAGAGAGGTAGAGGGAGAGATATAGGGGGAGGAAGGGGAGAAACATATGGGGGAGAGAGTGCCAGAGACAGGTTGAGGGGCAGGAGGAGAGAGAGAGAGATAGAGAGGGAGGGCGGGCGATGGGGAGGGGGGGTAGCAGGAGAGATATGGAGAGAGGAGGGTGGGAAGAGAGAGAGAGAGATATAGAGAGAGAGGGAGGGCGATGTTGAGGGGGGATAGCGGGAGATAGATGGAGAGAGGAGGGTGGGAAGAGAGAGAGAGAGAGAGATCAAGGAGGTAGAGGCAGGGGGAGAGGGAGAGGTGGACAGGGAGATAGGGTGTTTGAAGTGGAGGGGAAGGGAGTCAGAGAGAGGAGGGATGGAGAGAGAGAGAGAGAGAGAGAGAGATGGTGAGCGACATGGATATGGGAGGGGGTGAGTGAAAGTTAGAGTGTGTGTGTGAGAGAGTGAGAGAGAGAGAGAGAGAGGCTTAGAGGGAGAGGGAGAGGGGAATAGGGAAGGAGATAGGGTGAGAGAGGGAGAGGGAGATCAAGAGAGGGAGGGAGATGGGGAGGGGGGTAGTGGGAGAGAGGTGGAGAGAGGAGGTTGGGAAGAGAGAGAGAGAGAGAGAGAGAGAGAGAGAGCAGAAGAGAGGGGGGGATGGGGGAGAGAGAGGGAGGGAGAGAGTGTGAGATATAGTGTGGGGTAGTGGGAGAGAGTGTGAGAGAGGGAGGGAGGGAGAGGGAGAGAGAGAGAGGAAGGGAGGGAAATGGAGAGAGTGAGGGAAGGAGAGAGAGTGGAAACGGGGAGAGAGGGAGAGGCAAGGGAGAGAGAGAGAGAGAGAGAGAGAGAGAGAGAGAGAGAGAGATATGGGGAGGGATAATAGGAGAGAGAGGGAGAGGGAGAGAGATAGGGGGATGTAGGGGAGAAAGAGAGAGGGCAGCGAGAGTAGCAGAGAGAGGGGTAGGGGGAGGGAAGAGGGAGAGAGAGAGGGAGACAGAGTGAGAGATGGGAGAGGGGGGAAATAAATAGGGGTGGGGAGAGAGAGAGAGAGAGAGAGAGAGGGAGCAGGGGGGGTAAGGTAGTTGAGAGAGAGAGAGAGAGAGAGATAGAGAGGGTGAGTGAATGAGGGGAGAGAGAGAGGGGGGTGGAGCGAGAGAGGGGGAAAGAAATATTAGTGGGGGGAGAGAGAGAGAGAGAGAGAGTGAGCAAGAGTGACAGGGAGAGGGGAGGGGAAGAGAGAATGAGGGAGGGAGGGGGAGAGTGAAAGTGAGAGTGAGAGAGAGAGATAAGGAGATAGGGAGAGGGAGAGAGAAGGAGAGAGGTTGGGAGAGGGCGAGTGGGGATCGGGAGTGGGAGGGGGAGAGAGAAGGAGAGAGATGCAGAGAGGAGGGTGGGAGGAGAGAGAGACAGAGAGACAGATAGAGAGAGATACTAGAGGGAGAACAGAGAGGGAGGGAGGGGGGAGAGAGGGACGGAGATGGCGAGGGAGGGAGAGATATAGAGATAGATATGATTAGGGAGGGGGAGATGGAGATAGATATATGCAAGGAGAGAGAGGGAGAGAGAGAGGGAGAAGGGGAGGGAGAGTGAGAAGGGGAGAGAGAGGGAGAGGGAGAGAGATAGGGGAGGAATGGGAGAAATATGGGGGAGAGAGAGTGGTAGAGATAGGGGTAGGTTGAGGGGGAGAGAGAGTGGGGGTTGGAGCAATAGAGGGAGAGAGGTGGAGAGAGGTGGAAAGAAAGAGGAGTGCGGGGGGGGGATAGATATAGGGAGAGCAGAGGGAGAGGGATAGGGAGAGGAGGGGGTGGGGAGAAGGCGATTGAAGGGGAAGGTGGGAGAGAGAGAGAGAGAAATAGGGTGGATATGGTAGGTGAAGAGAGTATGAGAGGGAGAGGGAGAGTGAAATTGAGAGTGAGAGAGAGAGAGAGGGAGAGAGGGAGAGGGAGATGGGAATAGGGAAAGAGAGAGGGTGGGAGAGGGAGAGGGGGATCAGGAGAGGGAGGGTGATTGGGAGGAGAGAGAGAGAGAGATAGAGAGGGAGAGAGAGATAGAGAGATAGAGATATAGAGAGATAAAGAGAGAGATAGAGAGAGATATGGAGGGGGGGAGAGAGGGACGGGGGGGAGAGGGAGTGAGCGAGTGTGTGTATGGTTGTGTGTGAGATATATAGAGAGCGAGAGAGAGAGAGAGTACGGGGAGGGGGGGAGAGAGAGGGGAGGAGCGAGAGAGGAGAGAAGTGGGAGGGAACGGGAAATGGATGTGGAGGGAGGGAGAGAGAGAGAGAGAGAGAGAGAGAGAGAGAGAGAGACAGAGAGAGAGAGGTATGGAGAGAGAGAGAGGGATAGAGGGGGAGAGAGATAGGGAGGGGGTTTATGGGGGAGAGAGAGAGGAAGGGAGGGAAGGGGAGAGAGCATGAGAAGGAGATAGAGAGGGAGAGAGATGGAGAGAGGGAGGTGGGTGAGAGAGAGATATAGAGAAGATGAGAGAGGGAGAGGGAGAGATAGGGTAGAGGGAGGGGAGGAAGAGAGGGTGGGAGATAGAGGGGTAGAAAGAAGGGGACGTAACTTTTGTGGGTGGTTCATATCTCCTAAAGAGGATATCAAAAGCTACTCCTAATGGCCTCCCTAATTCCACTTTTGGAGGTTGATAACGCTCCCCTAAAATTCTTTTTTCTAGTAGTGAAGTGATGTTGTTTATGTTTATGTTTATTCTATATTTCCCACATTTTATATATTGCATCCAGTGCAATATATAAAATGATGAACTATCCAGTGCAATATGCAATTTACTGTAGGAATCATATTAGTATCAAAGTAGGTAGATTTGGGTATTTTGTTGTAGTTTTCAAGGGATATATATTGGCTTAAGTAGAAAGTTTTAAAACCCCACATATGGCCAAAAAAATATATTGAAAACCCTTGAGATGTGTCAAATGATATTTTCTCAAGGGTAGAAGAATGGGCTTTAGATATCAACCATAACATGAATCTCCTTATGGATGCTCTCGATAACATGTTGGATGTATGTTCAAGCATAGAGGTCAAACCATAGGGGAAATTGGAGGATAGAGATGAACCAAAGAGGAAATATAAGAAAGAATGCAAAAAGGAACAACCTAGCCTATGAGTCATGAAGCATTCATAGCTTCAATATGGAAACAAAGGTATACATCAAACCATATAAGTTGCGATTGATGCTTTCAATTTAAATCACTAATTACAATAGTTATAGATTTATTTTAGTGTTCCGAACATAGAGGAAGGACATGAATTTTTATTTATCATATGAGATTAGAGGTCCATGCTTAGATATAGTGGAAAAGCCACAAATAAGCCCTAATACTAGAGGGATATCCTCTAGTGATTATGTGGGAGGATTTCAAAACTCTTATAAAGTCAAATTTCTACCCTATCAGGTATCTAGATGACTAATGGGTTTAGTTGAATTACTTCAAACAAACACAAGCATTGAGTGTATTAGAGTACATGAAATTTAGGAAGATGAAAATAAGTTTGGGTATCTCTCCAAAGAACCAAGAATTTCTCCTAAAGTATATGAGGGGTTTAAATAGTTGTCTGCAAAATTATGAGATGTTTAAACCTATAACAATGATGAGGCTTGTCTACAGGAACAATACCAAGATAACATGCACCAAATGAAAGGGAGATAGTGTGGGTCAAAGTAAAAGTATCACAATTAAGCTTTATAGGAGCAAGAGAGGAAGTAGAAATGGGGGAAAGACAAAAATATAATATCCATAACACATTAGTTCAAAGCTACAAAAAACCGCTAAAATCATTGTAAAATTGAAGGTAATTCACATGAGAAGTGTTGGAAGCTACATCTAGAGCTCAAGTCAAAGAACCAAAGAAATGATGCTAAGAATAAAAATATAATGGCCATATATTCAAATAATTAGGTCGAAAGAAGCTCATATGTGGATGAGAAAATTCTATATTCATTAATGAAAAACGGGATGAATCTAAGTAGCCTTCAAAAATAAGAAGTGAAGGAACTGACCATACTCTTCTATATATAGCCACAAGTCAAGAAGACAAAAATTGATGCTCTATTCAACTTCTAATCATAGGACAATCTGCTAGAAATAAATCTAGTTCCGAAAGGGAGGGAGCGAGTGTGTGTATGGTTGTGTGTGTGTGTGTGTGAGAGAGAGAGAGAGAGAGAGAGAGAGAGAGTAGGTGGAGGGGGAGGGGGAGGAGATGGAGAGGCAGGAGGAGAGAGCGGGTGGGGGAGGGAGAGAGGATAGAAGTGGGAGGGAATGGGAAATGGATTTGGAGAGAGAGAGAGAGAGAGAGAGAGAGAGAGAGGGGGGTCTGTGGGAGAGAGAGAGAGGAAGGGAGGGAAGGGGAGAGAGCAGGAGAAGGAGATAAATAGGGGGAGAGATGGAGAGATGGAGGTGGGAGAGAGAGAGAGATATAAAAAAGCTTAGAGAGGGAGAGGGAGAGATAGGGCAGGGGGAGGGGAGGAAGAGAGGGTGGGAGATAGAGGGGTAGAGAGAAGAGGACGTAAATTTTGTGGGTTGTTCATATCTCTTAAAGAGGATATCAAAAGCTACCCCTAATGGCCTCCCTAATTCCACTTTTGGAGGTTGATAATGCTCCCCTAAAATTATTTTTCTAGTAGTGAAGTGATGTTGTTTATGTTTATGTTTATTCTATATTTCCCACATTTTATATATTGCATGCTAGAACATTGAACTTAGAAAATCCAGAAGTCTAGATACCTTGTCAATTTAGATTTCATATTTTATGTATAATTTTAACAAATGTATTGTGATGAACTATCCAGTGTAATATGCAAGTTAGTGTAGGAATCATATTGGTATCAGAGTATGTAGCTTTGGGTATTTTGTTGTAGTTTTTAAGGGATCTAGATTGATTTAAGTAGAAATTTTTAAGACCCCACATATGGCCAAAAAATATATTGAAAACCCTCAAGATGTGTCAAAGGAGATTTTCTCAAGGGTAGAGGAATAGGATTTAGAAATCAACCATAACATGAATCTCCTTATGGATGCTCTCGATAACATATTGGATGTATGTTCAAACATAGAGGCCAAACCATAGGGGAAATTGGAGGATAGAGATGAACCAAAGAGGAAATATAAGAAAGAATGCAAAAAGGAACAACCTAGCTCATGAGTCATGAAGCATTCATAGCTTCAATATGGAAACAAAGGTATACATCAAACCATATAAGGTGAGATTGATGCTTTCAATTTAAATCACTGATTACAATAGTTATAGATTTATTCTAGTGTTCCGAACATAGAGGAAGGACAAGAATTTTTATTTATCATATGAGATTAGAGGGCCATGCTTAGATATTATGGGAAAGCAACAAATAATTCCTAATAATAGAGGCATATCCTCTAGTGATTATGTGGGAGGATTTCAAAACTCTTATAATGTCAAATTTCTACCCTATCAGGTATCCTGATGACTAATGGTTTTAGTTGAATTACTTCAAGCAAAGACGAGAGTTGAGAGTTTTAGAGTAAATGAAATTTCGGAAGATGAAAATAATTTTTGGTATCTCTCCAAAGAACCAATAATTTCTCCTCAAGTATATGAGGGGTTTAAATAGCTGACTGCAAAAGTAAGAGATGTTTAAACCCATAACAATGATGAGGCTTGTCTACAGGAACAATACCAAGAGAACATGCACCAAATGAAAGGGATATAATGTGGGTCAAAGTAGAAGTATCACAATTAAGCTTTATAGGAGCAAGAGAGGAAGTATAAATGGGGGAAAGACGAAAATACAGTATCCATAACACATTAGTGCAAAGATACAAACCACCGCTAAAATCATTGTAAAATTGAAGGTAATTCACATGAGAAGTGCTGGAAGCTACATCTAGAGCTTAAGTCAAAGAACCAAAGCAATGATGCTAAGAATAAAAATAGGTTGGCCATATATTCAAATAATTAGGTCAAAAGAAGCTCATATGTGGATGAGAATATTGTATATTCATTAATGCAGAAGGGGATGAATCTAAGTAGCCTTAAAAAATAAGAAGTGAAGGAACTTACCATACTCTTCCATGTAAATCCACAAGGCAAGAAGACAAAATTGATGCTCTATTCGACTCCTAATCATAGGAAAATCTCCTAGAAATAAATCTAGTTCCGAAATTGGGACTGAAGACTCATGACCATCCTAGCTAATAACCATTAAGATGCATCAACATGGAGGAAAAGATAAAGGTAGAAAAACCTATGCATAATAAAATTTACTATTATTGTTAGATCCTTCACCATCAAATTGATCCACATAGATATTGGTGGCCACCCTTCTATTCCACTTGGACCCCCACCATCGTTTCTTTCATTTTTTTTAGTTCCCTTAATTATAGAACAATAAACTATTTTTAGCAGTTTTTCGGGTCCTAAACTTACAGAGATGTTTTGAGGGCCTAAACAAAGTTTTTTGGGAAAATAGGGAGCAACATGGAAGTTCCTTAGATTTTTCTTAATACAATGTTGTAGTCCTAGGATAGATATTTCTAATGTGGTATTGATAATGTCAAATAGAAATCATATGCCAAAGTTACATCCCCGGGAAGTGGATGTACCAATTTACCCAAACAGGGTCCATAGTTTTAGTGATTCATATCCTAGGGTTAGTTATTTGAACGTTGAGGATTTTTCATTGTTCCTCAATAATAAATAGCCATTTTAGCCTCATTGTAACACAGTTCACTGGCCTATATCCATCACAATCTTCTCAGAGATAAGTTACCAGTGTCGTAGCTATTTTATTTCCATTCTCTCTATAAGCATATTTCATTTATTTGTTATTAATGAAATGAAGTTTTATTTCTGCTGCATCTCTACATTTATGTATATTTTTGTATTTCATTGTCCTGGTGCACAAATTTGGATCAGTGGTATCAGAGAAGTCTACTCTTTCTCAAGCCTTCTTTGCATGTCCCCAAAGCGGTCGAGATATAAAGATTTAGGGATCTATCTAGTTGAACCTTTGCAAGATCAGCCTCGTAAACCCCGATGACCACATATGGGGGAAGAAAAGAAAGATGAGGGATCAGGATATCCTATCAAAGTACTGCTCAAGGAGGCCCTCAAGAAAAACAAGAACATGATGATGGAAAACATTTCCCATATCCTTCAACGACTACCAATCGGTGACGCATCTACATCCAGCAGCCACTCTGGAGGTGCAAATCCTTTTAAGGTAAAATTAAAATTTGACATTCCCATATTTGAGGGCCAAATATATGTCGAAATTGTAGATAGATGGTTGAATCTATTAGAAGTATATTTCTCGATTATCTTTCGCAAGATTGAGAAAAATTTCAAACACAAGAAGTGAGACTTTGGATCTGAAAATCAGAAGCAAGGGAAAGGTGCCCCCGAACCACAGAACAATGGACAAAGACAATTCAGGGCATCTTGAGACAACCCACCAAAGACACAAACAAATAATAACACCATGAAGCCAAATAAGGACAACGAGAAGTGGTATGAGTTCCATATTAGCTCTCCTCACAACACAAGTGAGTGTGAGGCCAAGTGGTCACTGTTGGCGGAGTTGAAGGTTTCTGAATCAGATGCATGCTCCGACTCCAAATCAAAACTTGAAAAGGGGAATGAAAAAGGGAAGCGTATTATCGATGCGGAGCCCAAAGCTATCGTCACCACCACGAAGATCCAGAAGAAGGAACCATAAAATCCAGAGCAGGCAGACTGCCTCTTCCATTCCCAAATGTGGGTAAAGGGTTCCCCACTGCAGTTCATTGCTGACAGTGGGAGTAAAAATAACCTCATCTCAGAAGAGGTCATGAGTGGCTAGGATTCCTGACCACAACACAAGTCAAGAAGACAAAAATTTATGCTCTATTCGACTCCTAATCATAGGAAAATCTCCTAGAAATAAATCTAGTTCCGAAATTGGGACTGTAGACTCATGACCATGTTAGCTAATAGCCATTAAGATGCATCAACATGGAGGAAAAGATAAAGGTAGAGAAACCTATGCATAATAAAATTTACTATTAGTGTTAATTTTATTGATGAAGTAGAATTATATGTAGTTCCACTTGATGTATGTAGAGATATGTTTGGAAGTCCCTATACATACATGTTCGATGCAATATTTGTGTGAAGATCCATCTAGTATGAACCATCAAGGATGGAAACCCTTCACCATCACATTGATCCACGTAGATATTGGTGGGTGCCCTTCTATTCCACTTGGAGCCCCACCATCGTTTCTTTAATTTTTTTTAGTTTCCTTAATTATAGCACAATGTACTATTTTTAGCAGTTTTTCGGGTCCTACACTTCCGGAGATGTTTTGACGGCCTAAACAAACATTTTTGAGAAAATAGGGAGCAACATGGAAGTTCCTTAGATTTTTCTCAATCCAATGTTCTAGTCCTAGGATATATATTTCTAATGTGGTATTGATCAGGTCAAATAGAGATCATATGCTAAAGTTACGTCCCTAGGAAGTTGATGTAGCAATTTACCCAAGCACGGTCCATAGTTTTAGTGATTCATATCCTAGGGTTAGTTATTTTAATGTTGAGGATTTTTCATTGTTCCTCAATAATAAATAGCTATTTGAGCCTCATTATAACACATTTCAATGGCCTGTAGCTGCCAAAATATTCTCAGAGATAAGTTACCAGTGCCCTAGCTAGTTTATTTCCATTCTGTCTGTAAGAATATTTCATTTATTTGTTATTATTGAAATGAAGTTTTTTTTTTCTGTTACATCTCTGCATTATGTGTATTTTTTTATTTCATTTTCTTAGTGCATACATTTGGATCAGTGGTATCAGAGAAGTCTGCTCTTTCTCAATCCTTCTTTTCATGTCCCCAACGTGGTCGACATATAAGGAGTTAGGGATCTATCTAGTTCAACCTTTGCAAGATCAACCTCATAAACCCCAACGACCACACATGGGGGAAGAAAAGAAATATAGGGATAAGGAGATCCTATAAAAATATTTCTCGAGGAGGCCGTTGAGAAAAATAGGAACATGATGATGGAAAAACTTTCCCATATCCTTCAACGGCTACCCACCAGTGACGCATCTACATCCAGCAGCCACTCTGGAGGTGGAAATACTTTTAAGGTACAATTAAAATTGTACATTCCTATATTTGAAGGCCAAATAGATGTAGACATCATAGATAGATGGTTGAATCTATTAGAAGGATATTTCTCAGTTCAATACTTTTTTGTCTAAGAAAGTATTACTTTTTCACTCCTCAAAGCTGCCCCCCATGTCAAGGACTCGTGAGAAACCTACTGGGAGAAAAAGGGAGAGGAGGAATGCTCTCTGTTCACATATGCACTGACTTGGAATTCTTTTTGAGATGCCATCAAGGAAAAATATTATCCCATGATTAGCTATGACGAAAAATACATATAATGGAATACACTATAGCAACAAAGGGATCAAGACGTACATGAGCTAATGAATTTATTCCATAACATGAGCAAAATGTTGAGTACCAAATATTCATAGAAAAATTTGGTACTGAAGTACCAAAATTGTCTGCACATATGTATTCAGGAGGAAATTGTGTTCCTTGACATATTCTTGATTAGTGCGGCATACTGGTATGCTGCCAAGATTAGGAAAAAATTCAAACAGAAGAAGTGAGACTTTGGATCTGAAAATTAGAAGCAAGGGAAAGGTGTCGCCGAACCACAGAACAAAGGACAAAGAAAATGCAAGGCATCTCAAGAAAACCTGTAGTTCATTGCTAACAGTGGGAGTCAAAAGAACCTTATCTTAGTAGAGGTCGTGACTTGCTAGGATTCTTGACTACAACACACACACAACTGAAACCATCGAGTGGCTTCACGAAGGAAGAGATCTCCACGTCAGCCAGCAGTGCCACCTTCCCTACAACATCAAGCCCTTTACGGATAAGGTATTATGTGACATTGCTCCTCTTGATGTTTCTCATATATTATTAGCCCAACCATAATTGTGGAAGTGACATGATCTGTATGAGTCACAACCTCGTGTTGTTATTATTAATTTTTTTAATAAGTTGTACATGGTAGCGTAGGTAGCACCACCTACTGCCATCTCTTTTGTTCCTACAAAAAAATGTATTATGCTCATTTCAAAAACCAAAAAATTTATTTGTCACAACCTCCACACAAGGTCACAAATATTGTAGTCACAACCTCCACACAAGGTTCCTGCACTAGGAAAAAATAGATGGACAAGGTCATGGAGGAGTATGAGGACATCATCACGTCCTCGGTAGGGGTGTGTCTACACTGTCGAGTCAAGCACTCCATCGATCTTACCATAGGTTCACCGCTGCCCAAAGGACCAATCTACCGCCGCTGTGTTGTGGAGAATAATGAAATCAAGAGGCAGATTTAGGAGTTTTTGTAGAAAGGTCACATCCAGTTGTGTTCATCGCATTGTGGGAGCCCGATCATGTTGGTGCAGCAGAAGGATGGGAGTTTGAGACTCTTTATTTACTATAGAGTGTTGAACAAGATCACTGTCTCGAATAGGTACCCAATCCCAAATATTGATGACCTTCTGGACCAAATCAAGGGGGAGAAATATTTCAGTAAGCTCAACTTGAAGTTTAGGTATCAACAGCTACCAATCGAACTCTCTGATGTGTGGAAGACTTCCTTCAAATCTAGGGAGAGCCTTTTCTAATGGTTATTCATGCCCTTTTGGTTGATGAATTCCCTCGCAAGCTTCATGAGGTTGGTGGATGACATCTTGCATCCATGCACCAACTCATTTTTAGTGTCTTACTTCGATGACATCCTGATCTTCATCTGGACTTGGGAAGAGCACCTCCACCACATCTGACAAGTCTACCAAACAATACAACAACGCAATTTATGTCCCAATTCAGAGAAGTGCACTTTTGGGATGACCCAGCTTTAATATATTACATACATTATTGATGAGCCATGGGTGAATGTGGATCCAACCAAGATCCAATTCATTTGGGATTGACCAACCCCAGCCATTCTAATAGAGCTCCACAACTTTTTGGGCCTTGCGAATTTTTGCCACAGGTTCGTGTTGGGATTCTCTCATATCACTTGGGATTCTCTCTCATGTCACCAAGGCAGGGGTGATAGAAGAATTATTTTGGTAGAAATATCAACAGAAGGCATTTATAGAGTTCAAACATCACCTCTTCTCTACACAATTGCTCACATTACCAAACTTGCAACAACCATTTTAGGTCAAGAAAAATTCCTCTGACTACGCTATTGTGGTTGTTCTTACTCAACGGAGGCATCCAATGGCATGTCACAATGAGACACTTTCTAACACAGTCTGAAAGTATCCCACTTATGACAAAGAGATGTACTCAATTGTGAAAGCTTTCTGAAAATGGAATCATTACATTTTGGGAAAGGAAACAGTGATCCACACAAACCACTAACCCTTGCAGTTCATAAAGACACAGGGGAAGTTGCAGAATGATCACCATTAGAAGTGGTCCACATACTTGAAAAAATTTCATTTGAACATCAATTATAAGAAGGGCAGCACTAATAATGTTGAAAACTTCCTTAGCTGACTATTGATTGTAGTGCTAACCACTGTGCTGAACTCTTCTCGGCACGAGAGTTCCAATTGGACGCTTCTCTCGCAAAGCAATCGAGAATTCAGCCATGCATACAATACACTCTTGAAGGGTAAGCAAGTTCCATATTTACAACTCTGGGATGCCCTGCTATGTGACTTGGGACACCTTTTTTCTCCTTCAAGCAAGCGTGCCAAGATGATTTGGGAAGCATGCTGCAGTGGGGTCGTTGGGAATTTCGGGGTCGAGAAAACAATGGAAGTACTGTAAAATTATTTCTATTGGCCAAACCTTTGACATGATGTCGGGAAGTACATCAAGTCTTGCATTGGCTATGTCATTGCCAAACTGACCATCAAGAAGCAAGGACTCTATACTCCACGGTGTACCCCTAGTTGACCTTGGGAATCCATGTCCATGGATTACATGTCGGGACTTCATTATAATAAGCATGGAAATGACTATGTTTTTGTGGTCGTTGACAGATTCTCAAAGATGGCCATTATGAAAACCTACAAGAAGAATATTACAATAGAAGCCACTACTAAACTCTTCTTTGAATGAGTGTGGGTACACTTTGGGATCCCACAGTCCGTCATATCACATCAGGACAATGGGTTCCCGAGTAAATTTTGGTTTAGCCTGTGGTCAATGGTGGACACCAAGCTTACCAAGTCCACAAATTTCCATCTTTAAAATAATGGCCAGACAGAGTTCATCAACCAGATGATCATACACATTTTGCGTATGTACATCTCAAAGCATCCACTCGAATGGGATGAGAGCATCCCCTATGTACAACATAAATATAACTGGGCTCTCCATTGCTAAAAAAACCATAGCCCCTTTCAGGTGAGCTTAGGATTCAAACCACTGTGTCCCATTGGCATAGCCATGCCATTTGTGGCTGCTTAGGTACACTGAGCTGGTGTCCAATGTAAGGCTGACAAGTCAAACAACTTCATTCAGTGCAGTAAGCAGATCCGCGAACAATTTCATGGCATATTGTACAGAGCCAATGTTAAGTACAAGCACTGACATGATCAACAGTGGGTGACACATAAATTCTAGGTGGGCAACAAAGTGTGTCTACATTTTCCAAAGGAGAGAATCGCAGGACCTCGCAGCAAGATTTGCCCACTCCGATATGGGCCATACACCATCACCAAGGCTGTAAGGGACAATGCCATTTAGCTCACCATTCCAAAATTCCTTGGTGTGCACCGAGTATTCAATGTGTACCACCTTCAACCCTAATTTCTGCCTCTACTTGACATATCTGGCATGGAAGAATAACTCACAACAAAAGAGATAAACCCCTATTGCATGGAACAAGCCACAACTGATCATATCATGGATAAAAATATCAATCACGCCCAAAAACAAAGGATCCTGATATATTGAGTTGTCAAAGTAGGCCAACTCCTTCACCATGGCAAGTGGCTGACCAGTGACAAAGTTCAGCAGAAGTTTCCTCATCTCAGGGAGGAACTCAAGGCAATGGGGACCATTTCTTCCTAAGGGGGGAGGAATGATCTAGGTGGATATTGGTGGCCACCCAACTATTCCACTTGGACCCCAACCAATGTTTCTTTGACTTTTTTCAGTTTCCTTAATTATAGAACAATTTACTATTTTTAGCAGTTTTTCCGGTCCTAAACTTCCGGAGCCGTTTTGAGGCCGTAAACGAAGTTTTTGTGGAAAATATGGAGAAATATGGGAGTTTCATTGATTTTTCACACCCAAAAGTTATAGTCCTTGGATAGATATTTGTAACAAGGTATTGAGCGTGTCAAATAGAGATCATATGCAAAACTTACGACCCCGGGAAGTTGATGTACCAATTTGCCCAAACAGGGTCCATAGTTTTGGCTTTTCATCTACTAGGGTAAGGTATTTGTATGTTTAGGGTTTTTAATTGTTCCTCAATAATAAATAGGCCTTTGAGCCTCATTGTAACATAGTTTATAGCCTTGTAGCCATGACATCTCTTCCTGGAAATAGGCTACCACCGCCCTAGCTAGTTAATTTCCATTCTCTTTGTAAGCATATCTCAGCTATTTGTTACACCGAGAGGTGCTCTACAAACCAGTATAGAGTACACGTGTAGATTTAATGTGAGAAATGTATGGTAAGATATGTATTGTAAATAAACATTTGAAATGTCAGTATATTGACCAACAGTCAAAAAAGAGATATGGTAAATAAATAAAAATATAAATAGACAGAGGTATGCTAAAAAAATAAAACCTCTATAGACCAAGGTATGGTAAATACAAAATAAAATCTTTTTTATCCTTACTCAAGAGGTATGGTGAATAAATAAAAATATAAATAAATTTGAAGTATGATAAATAAATAAAACCTCTTTTTATACTTACTCTAGAGGTATGGTATATAAATAAAAATATAAATAGACTAGAGGTATAGTAAATAAATAAAACCTCTTTTTATATTTACTCCATAAACATCTTTATATTTACCAAAATTAAAAATGAGGTTTTGATTAGGTGTAGCCTATGGGCGAAATACCATGGTAGAAATTATTATTAATACCATGGGTTAAATACTATGGAAATATAAATAGACTAGAGGTATGGTAAATAAATAAAACCTCTTTTTATATTTACTACATAAATAAAACTAAAAAATGAGGTTTTATTTAGGTGAATCCTATGGGCCAAATACCATGGGCTAAATATTATGGGTCAAATACCATATTTATAAAAGAGGTATACAGAGGTATGGTAAATACATCAACGATATCAAATATGATTAGAAATCAATATATAAGTATATACCAAGCCTATGGAACAAATAACATGGTAAATAAAAGAGGTATGGTAAATAAATATAAATATAAATAAACCATAGGTATGGTAAAAATAAAACCTCTTTTTATATTTACTCCATAATCTTTATATTTACTAACACTCACAAAAGAGGTTTTATTTAGGTGATGCCTAAGGGCCAAATACCCTAATATTAACATTAAAATTTTAATAATAATATTATTATTAATTATAATATTCATATTAATATGTTATAATATTAATATTATTAAATTTAATAAATTTGGATCGTGGAGGTTTGTATTTAAGTACACTACATGCATGCATTGAATATCTCACTTAAAAACGTAAACATAAATGTAAATATAAAAGTAATGTTTAACGTTTAATATTTAAAATTTAATATCATTAATATAATGTTGGCCCTAATGAAAAATCACTTCTCCCCCTAAATATATAACTTTAACACAAATAAAGTATCTAATTGTATTTGTGAGGAAGCATCTCTTCATTTTCTCTTCATTTTTTTCTCTACTTTTTTGTTTTTACCTTTTCATCTACTTCGACTCCATGGATGCTGTCATGTGTAACCAATCACTCTTACCACCAAATTAGAATGATTTATTTTCTGTCTAGCCCGAAACCTTGGCCGGCTCTAAAACAAAGTGATTTCAAGAATCTGTTTCTAAATTTATAAAAAAACAGCCTAGATCCATATTAATTCCCGATCTATCAAGCGCTGAGAGGGATCAAATATTTAGAGGTGCAAACTTTTCGTCAACTTCTGCACTCAAAAAAGAAATTTTCACCTCTAGAGGTTTGATCCCTCTTGATCCTTAATAGATCGAGAGTTAAGATGGATCTTGGTTGATTATTAATTAAATGAAGTTTTATTTCCACTGCATCTATGCCTTTATGTGTATTTTTTCATTTCATTATATTCCTGCATAAATCTAGTTCAAACACACTTAAGGGAATCTCCAAAAAATTATTTTTAAGCGCTAACTAAGCTAAGAAACTAATTAGTTCTAGAAAAAACTATGCTTTACTATTTTTAAGATAAAATTAGTTTGTAGAACAGCCCATGAAAGAAAGGTCATCCTTAGGGGGTTCTATCAAGGAAAAAACAAAACAATTCGAAGAGTATATACATGTATACAAGGTTCTGCTCTAGAATCCTAAAGGGCTACCACCCAAGAGGGAAGTGGAGCATGAGATCCAATTGTTTTGACACTCTCCATTACCAAAAGGTTAATTGATTATAAATGGAAATGAGGTGAAGAAGTATTTGTAATACCAATTGGAATGTGGTGTTATTCAGCTGTACCTCACATGTGGGTCACCCATTATAATTGTGCCTAAGAAGGATGTGACTTGGTGGATGTGCATTGGCTATAGGTTTTAAAAACAATTATTCTCAATAATGGGCTCCTCTTTCCTAGGATAGAGGATCTTTTATGCAACAAGATAAATACTTCACCAAGGTAGACTTACAATCACAGGGTCACTAGGTTTGAGTCAATGAAGAAGATACCTAGAAGACCACCTTGAAAGCTACAGAAGGTTTGTATTAGTGGTTAGTTATGATATTTAGCCTATGAAATGCACCAAATAAATTCATGAAGTAAATTAATGATATATTTTGCACATGTATAATTTCATTTTTTATTGTTTATTTGGATTATTTACTAGTATACATTGCTTCCTACAAGGAGAACATATCACATTTGATGTAGGTTCTAGAGACTTTAAAGAAGAAGTAATCATTTTCACATCTCAAGAAGTGTGATTTATCACAATAGACTATGGTGTATTTGGGATATATGATAGGTGGAGGAGATTTGAAGATAGATCCTTCCAAGATGGAGGTCATCATGAAGTTATTGGTAAGGATTACTAAATGTTTTTGAGGATAAGAGTTTTGTTTAGGCAACATAGTACTTGAAGAAATTCATAAACTTGTTGTTAGTAGTAGCAACACCACTCCACACCATAATTTCAAGTTACAAGAGTTTTAGTGGGGAAGGGGTTCTTTAAATATTTCAAGGTGTTAAAGAAGAAATATTAGTCAAACATTGGTTCTAGCATTAATAACATTACAATACTTTACTTTGAAGTGGAGATATATACATTTGGGCATGTTAAATATGGGAGAAATCTTTGAAAGTTGAATTTAATTAAAATTTAAAAAAATTACAAAATTTTACAAGCAAAATGAAATAAAATTAAACAAGAACTCACCGCATTTTAATACTAAAAAAATCTCTAATAAAAGAATAAATCAATTTAGATCTACTTAATTCCAGATATTTTTTTATACATTGATCAATTATGTTTTTATTTTTCGAATCCATCTTAATGCTTATTAAACCTTCCATTAAAATAGATCTATGCTAATATGTATATCAATCCCATTTAGAAAGCACTAGAAGCCAACAAGGTAACAGAATAGCCCTACCACTACATTATGTCCTACCTAGAAACAAGCATTGTTAAATTTGAATTTTGAATGGGCACACAATTGATAAGTGGTGGAAGTTCCATGATAATAGCCTCAAAGATAGATTAAGTTATTTTATCATCATAGGAAACAACTAGATGATTTGCAGTCGTTAATGAAATACATAAAAACTCAATTTTATCACCATAAGAAACAAATAGAAGATTTAGATTACTTAATGCACATGACAACTGAACTAAAATAGGAGAGCTACAAATATTAACAAATGCGTAAAAGAATGATCAATAATGAATAGTGATTAAGTATGTTTATTAAATCACAAAATTTGGGATGTCAACAATTTGTCTTCTTATTATTATCATCTGTGCAAGTGATTGTGGTCATGAAAAAAAAATAATCAAAACAGATTTTAAGATACAATAACATTATTTTCTAGCTAAATTTTAAGAAGAAATCATATAGAAGTTTATTGCCTTTATATTCTGTGTCTAGTGCCTAAAATTGCAATCTAAGATATTTCTATATATTTTGTAGCTAGAGATGCAAAAATTAGAATTGAGCACTTGTTCTTGTTGTTTAAATCATGTGTATAAATGACTATGGTGATATATGGAAATTATGTTACCTCAAACCAAATAAATTGCATTGTTTTTTATTGCATTATATTGAATATGATGAATTAAAAATTAAATGAGTTATAGATGTTATGTCAAAAGTTATAAGGGCATACCATACTACACATGTAAGGGTTTTCAATTACATTGAAGGTATTGAGGAGATGGTCTATAGATTAGAATAGTTGAAAAGCATAGTTCTTACATATTATCCACAGAGAGAGGAATAAAGTGTAGAGTGAGGTCGTAAAGGAGAGAGGCTGTGTTGTAAATGGCTTCATTGTCAAGTCTTCTTTATAAGGAATATTTTGGTACAATGGTAAAAATTCTTATGATGAGGTGTGTACTCTTGTTGAGAGATTTATTTTTATATGGATGTGATGTGAAATACATCAAACCATGGGTAGAGACATTGTTGAGAGATTTCTTGTTATATGGATGTGATGTGTAATATATCAAACCATGGGTAGAGACAACGTAACCCTTCAGAGGTTTGAGAGGTTTAGTTGGCCTTGATTGTTCTCAAAATAATAATGAATCTTCTCTATAGTGGACATGTATAACATGCAAATATATTTTTTTGTATGTTTTGAAGGACATGATTTGTGGTATAAGTGAAAAGCAATCATATTCAACATCACATAATATTTTAATATTTTAATAAATTTTAGTTATTACATATTGTACGGAAAACAAAATAAGCTTAGAGAAAATATATCTAAAATTAGAAGAAAAAAAGTAAAAAAACCTTTAAAACCATACAAACTATTTTAACAAAAAAATACCTTTAATACAAAACAAAACAAAATAAATATATTAAAAAAAAGCCAAAACAAATATAATTTAACAAAAAATTAATAGGAGTAGAAAGAAAATTTAATACAATGAAATGTACATATAAAATAAAACTATATAAGGAGTGACTTTAGTTTATCTTAGATGTTATAAATGCATTTAAATGAGCAATACAAGAATTAAAAGGAACATACTTCCAATGGAAATTTACAAATTAAGCTGGACTTCATTTTAATCTTGAGTTGGAAAACACATTATATTAGAGCAGGATTTAATTTATAGATGAAATGCCATTTTTCACTAGAATTTGGAGATTCAATTTTAAGAAAAATTATGATTTATTTTTAATTAAAATATATTTTGAAATGAATAAATAAATTCAATACTCTAAAATACCATAAACCATGACTTACTAGAATTCTACATATTCAAAAACTTAATTTCAAGCGTTCAAGCATTTAAAAATCTTTGACTAATTTCAATAAAAATTAACTAGAAACAACGCCTAGAAAGTCATTTTCATCTCTCACATTAAATTTAATTTGGTATTAAAAATACATAAAATATAACTTAAAAATAAACTTAGGCAATTATATTGAATGCATTAAGATCTAAATAGGGAAATATTACGAGCTCTCTACGATAACTACTCTAAATAATATTACTCGCCGATGGCAGAAAAAAAAAGCAGAGGACCAGAAAAGGGCAAGATTACATGAAGTACTTAGTACCGAGTATCAAAGTTTCCACCAAACCTTCCAAATTGAAGAGAACCGAACTACTTCACATGGGACGTTGATAGATGACGTGGAGGTGAAGATAATTTGTTGAACCCTTTTTCTTGGAAAACATCTTCAGCTTTTTTCTTGGAAAGAGTTTGAAGCATTCTAAGTTTCTTTTTGTTATAGACGTTGTGGTCCGCTCCTTTTAACGGTCCATCAATATTTGTTTTAATGAGAAGGATCATTTAAAGAATATCTGAAATATGTGTAGATATTTTTTCTTGTTTCTTGAAAAACCATCTTCAACTTTTTTCATGGAAAGCTTTTGAAGCATTCTTTTTGGTTATAGACGTTGTGGTCCGCTCCTTTTAATGGTCGATCAAGATTTGTTTAACGAGAAGGATCCATTTAAACGAATAGTCCGAAACGAAATATCTTCGTAAGTTGTCTTCAAAGATCTGGGGAGTTATTCGATCTCATTCTCCCCACATTGGTTGAGTACACAACCATCTGGGGAGTTAATTTAGCTCATTCATTGGCTGGTACACAAGTAGAGGAGACACAACCAGAAAAAATAGCAGGAGAGACAACATTGGAAAACAGGCTTCAGCGGCCATTTAGCAAAACAGGCTTCTATCAACAGGCGAATTAGCAAAACAATTGTAATCGCTGAGTTTTAGGTTCGATTGCAGGTGGAACCTAACACCAATTTAGATATTGTACGTAGATGATCAGTCACAATGCATTGTAAAGACAACTTACGAAGACAACTTACAAAGATTATTGAAGAGCCCATGTCTATCTCCGTGTGGCTGTGACTTCGTGTTGTGTCTACATTGTGTGTGTTCGTTTCTATGTGTTATTGAAGAGCCGAGTTGTTGTTTCATTAGTCAGTTTAATTTATATATCATGAGTTTGTTGTCTCATGTATTAAGATAGGTTTTTCTAAATAATTATATTTAGCCCTTTCGGGAATCATTGTTCTTCTTCAGTTTGTCATAGATGTTAAAGCTATATGCCATTTCCCTTCACGGATACCTTCAAGTGATTATCTCCCATTCACTTTGTTTTATTCACTGTTAATTTTGTGTATATATATTAATTTCATTATTATATCATTATAGATTTTGAACATAAATTTTTGAACTCCAGTATCATTACTCATTTAAATTTGTGTATAAATTATTGTTTTACAATCCATAAATTTCATGTTTTATCTTTTCTTTTTTAAATATTTGATTTTGTTATTTTAAATATATAATTTATTTAGTTTATTTTATATATCATCAGTTTAGTTTATATATCATCAGTTTACTATTTTATGTATCAAGATAAATTTTCTAAATAATTATATTTATCCCTTCCTCGAATCATTGTTCTTCTTCACTTTGTCATAAATGTTAAAGCTATACGCCACTTCTCTTCACAGATGCCTGCAAGCGATTATCTCTTCTTCACTTTGTCATACATGTTAAAGCTATATGCCATTTCTCTTCACAGATGCTTGCAAGCGATTATCTCCCATCCAGTAGCTCTGTTTTATTCACCATTTTATATATATATATGTATATATATATATATTCATTTTTATATCATTATAGATTTTAAACATTAATTTTGAACTCCCGTATCATTAGTCATTTAAATTTGTGTATAAATTATTGTTTACATTACATAAAATTCATGTTTTATCTTATCTTTTTTAAATATTTGATTATTTTATTTTAAATATTTAGGTTATTCAATAAATACTTATATAAAATTAAATTAATATCATATAATTAAATCTATTGTTCTATATTATATAATATTGGATTTATATGATTTATATTTATGTTTATATTGTTATTAGTGCATCAATTTTTTAGTTAATTATTATATTTGAATTTTTTAGTTAGATTTGTATTTGTATAATTACTTATTAATTGAAATTATATAATAAAGAAAGGAATGGTTTTTTGAATTGAATTTTTTGATTTATATGTGATAGTTTATAATGTGAAAGGATATTTTTGTATTCTTTTATTATATGTAACTATTTATTATTTGAAAATTGGATGATATAAAATAGTTTAAATTGTTTTATTTATATGTGATATGTGAAATATATGTATTTGTTTATTTAAATGTGAAAAGATGCTTTAAAAAGTTTTTTTTTAAATGTATCCATAAGTTGTAATTTTTAAAAATATATTATATTTTTTAGATGACACGACATTGATATTTATGTATAGAAGTTTTTTTTTGTTTATAATGATAGGTATATGTTTGTGTATTTTATGTGTTTTTTCAAATGAAAGCAATTTTTGTTTGTTTATGTGATATGATGGTTGTGTTTTTTCTAATTAGATGATATGATTGCATTGAAAGGTAATATTATGTTGACAATTTTTACAAGAGAGTGGGTGAGAGAGAGGGAGGGGGATGCAGGGTGAGAGAGAGAGAGAGAGAAAGAGGAAAGGGGGAGAGAGGGAGAGAGAGGGAGAAAGATAAGGGGAGGGAGGGGGAGATAGAGAGAGAGAGAGATGGGAAGGGAGGGGGGGAGAGAGAGAGATGGGAAGGGAGGGGGGGAGAGAGAGGAAGAATGGGAGAGAGAGAGAGAGCGAGAGAGATAGGGGGAGTCAGGGGAGAAAGAGATGGGGGGGAGAGAGTGCTAAAGGAGTGGGAGGGGGAGGTGGAGAGAGGGGGGGGGGTGGATCAAGAGGGGGGGGAAGAGAGGGGTGGGGAGAGAGAGAGAGAGAGAGAGAGGAAAAAGGAGAGGGAGGGGGGATAGGGAAGCGGAAGGGAATGGGGGGAGAGAGAGAGAGAGAGGGGGGACTGTGGTGTGATAGTGTGTGTGGGAGAGAGGGAGAGAGAGAGAGAGAGTGAGAGGGAGAGGGGAAGAGGGAAGATAGGGATCGAGAGGGAGAGAGAGGGGAGGGGGAGAGAGGCAGAGAGAGATGGAGAGAGAAGAGGTTGGGAGGAGAGAGAGAGAGAGAGAGAGAGAGAGAGAGAGAGAGGTAGAAGAGAGGGGGAGGGAGGGAGAAGAGAGGCGGAGGGAGTGAGTTTCTGTGTGTGTGTGAGAGAGAGAGAGAGAGAGTAGGGCAAAGGGGTAGTCGAGGGAGAGGTAGGAGGAGAGAGAGGGTGGGGGAAGGTGAGAGGGGGAAGTGGGAGGGGGGCAGAGAGAGAGGGGGGATAGGGGGAGAGTGATGGGGGGAGAGAGAGAAATAGAGGGGGAGGTAGGATGTGTGTGTGTGTGTGAGAGAGAGAGGGAGAGAGAGAGAGAGAGAGGGAGGGAGAGAGAGAGAGGGAGAGAGGGAGAGAGAGAGAGTGAGAGTAGGGGGAGGGGCAGTGGATCAAGAGGTAGGAGGAGAGAGTGAGAGGGGAAGAGAGAGAGGGGGAAGTTGGAGGAAAACAAAAAAGTAGGTAGAGAGAGAGAGAGAGAGAGAGAGAGAGAGAGATTAGGAGGGAAGGGGAGATATAGAGAGAGAGATGGGGAGGGAGGAGGGAAGAGAAAGAGAGAGGGGGGTAGATAGAGGGAGAGATAGAGGGAGAAGGGGAGAGAGAGGGAGAGGGAGAGTGATAGGGGGAGGCAAGGGAGAAAGATGTGGGGGGAGAGAGTGGTAGAGACAGGGGAGGGGGATGGGTAGAGAGAGAGGGGGTGGAGTAGAGAGAGAGACAGAGAGACAGAGAGACAAAGACATAGAGAGAGAGAGAGAGATAGAGTAAGGGGGAGGGGCAGTGGAGGGAGAGGTAGGAGGAGAGACAGGTAGGGGGAGTGAGAGAGGGGGGAAGTGGGAGGGAATGTGAAAGGGAGGTGGAGAGAGAGAGAGAGAGATGGGGAGGGAGGGGCGGATAGAGAGAGAGATATGGGGATGGAGGGAGAGAGATATAGAGAGAGGGGTGTAGATAGAAGTAGAGATAGAGGGATAAGGGGAGAGAGAGGTAGAGGGAGAGAGATAGGGGGAGGCAGGGGAGAAACATATGGGGGAGAGAGTGCTAGAGACAGGGGGAGGGGGAGGAGGTGAGAGAGATGGGGGTTGGAGCGAGAGAGGGTGAGAGAGGTGGGAAGAGAGAGGAGTGGGCTAAGAGAGAGAGAGAGAGAGAGAGAGAGAGAGAGAGAAAGGAGGTAGAGGGAGGGGGAGAGGGAGAGTCGAAGGGGGAGGTAGGGTGTTTGAAGTGGAGGGGAAGGGAGTGAGAGAGAGGAGGGATGGTGGAGAGAGAGAGAGAGAGAGAGGGTGAGCGGCATGGATATGGGAGGGGGAGAGTGAAAGTTAGAGTGAGTGAGAGAGAGAGAGAGAGAGAGAGAGAGAGAGAGAGAGATAGAGGGAGAGGGAGAGGTGAACAGGGAAGGAGATAGCATGATAGAGGGAGAGGGAGATCAGGGGAGGGAGGGCGATGGGGAGGGGGGGTAGAAGGAGAGAGATGGAGAGAGGAGGGTGGGAAGAGAGAGAGAGAGAGAGAGAGAGAGAGAGAGGGCGATGGTGAGGGGGGGTAGCGGGAGATAGATGGAGAGAGGACAGTGGGAAGAGAGAGAGAGAGAGAGAGAGAGAGAGAGATCAAAGAGGTAGCAGGAGGGGCAGAGGGAGAGGTGGAGGGGGAGATAGGGTGTTTTAAGTGGAGGGTAAGGGAGTGAGAGAGAGGAGGGATGGAGAGGGGAGAGAGAGAGGGAGAGAGAGAGAGAGAGATATGGTGAGCGACATGGATATGGGAGGGGGTGAGCAAAATTTAGAGTGTGTGTGTGAGAGAGCGAGAGAGAGAGAGAGAAAGAGAGGGATAGAAGGAGAGGGAGAGGGGAATAGGGAAGCATATAGGGTGAGAGAGGGAGAGGGAGATCAGGAGAGGGAGGGATATGGGGAGGGGGGTAGTGGGAGAGAGGTGGAGAGAGGAGGGTGGGAAGAGAGAGAGAGAGAGAGAGAGAGAGAGAGGAGAAGAGGGGGGGGGGAGTGGGGAGAGAGAGGGAGGGAGCGAGTGTGTGATATATATATACATATATACATATATATATATATATATATATATATATATATATATATATATATATATATATATATATATATATATATATATCTATATATATGTATATATGTATATATATATATAGAGAGAGAGAGAGAGAGAGAGAGAGAGAGAGAGAGGAAGGGAGGGAAAGGGAGAGAGTGAGAGAATGAGAGAGAGCGGAAATGGGGGAGAGAGAGAGAGATATGGGGAGGGATAATAGGAGAGAGAGGGAGAGGGAGAGAGATAGGGGGATGTAGGGGAGATAGATAGAGGGTGGTGAGAGTAGTAGAGAGAGGGGTAGGGGGAGGGGGAGAAGGAAAGAGAGAGGGAGGTTGAGTGAAAAATGGGAGAGGGGGGAAAGAAATAGGGGTGGTGAGAGAGAGATAGAGAGAGGGAGCAGGGGGCGTAAGGTGGTTGAGAGAGAGAGAGAGAGAGAGATAGAGAGGGTGAGAGAATGAGGGGAGAGAGAGAGGGAGGTGGAGCGACAGAGGGGGAAAGAGATATTACTGGGGGGAGAGAGAGAGAGAGAGAGAGAGAGAGGAGGGATAGAGTAAGAGAGAGAGAGGGAGAAAGGGATGGTAGGAATAGGGCGGTTGAAGGGGAGAGAGAAAGAGAGAGAGAGCGAGCGAGAGTGACAAGGAGAGGGGAGGGGAAGAGAGAATGAGGGAGGGAGGGGGAGAGTGAAAGTGGGAGAGAGAGAGAGAGAAGGAGAGAGGGAGAGGGAGAGAGAAGGAGAGAGGGTGGGAGAGGGTGAGTGGGGATCGAGAGTGGGAGGGTGACGGGGAGGGGGAGAGAGAAGGAGACAGATGGAGAGAGGAGTGTGGGAGGAGAGAGAGAGAGAGACAGAGAGAGAGATAGAGAGAGAGAGATATTGGAGGGAGAATAGAGAGGGAGGGAGCGGGGAGAGAGGGATGGAGATGGGGAGGGAGGGAGAGATATAGAGATAGCTATGATTAGGGAGTGGGAGATGGAGAGAGAGATATGCAAGGAGAGAGAGAAAGAGAGAGAGAGAGAGATATAGGGGAGGAATGGGAGAAAGATGGGGGGGAGAGAGTGGTAGAGATAGGGGGAGGTTGAGGGGGAGATAGAGGGGGGGGTGGAGCAATAGAGGGAGAGAGGTGGAGAGAGGTGGAAAGAGAAAGGATCGGGGGGGGGGGGGAGAGATATAGGGAGAGCATAGGGAGAGGGATAGGGAGAGGGGGAGGGTGGGGAGAAGGCGGTTGAAGGGGAAGGGGGGAGAGAGAGAGAGAGAGGTTGAGATGGAGAGAGAGAGATGGGTAGGGAGGGTGAGATGTGCGGAGAGAGAGGGAGAGAGAGAGGGAGAAGGGGGGAGAGAGAGGGAGAGGGAGAGAGATAGAGGTAAGAATGGGAGAAATATGGGGGGGAGAGAGCAGTAGAGACAGTGGGAGTGGGAGTGGGAGAGAGAGTGGGGGGATGGAGCGAGGGAGGGGGAGAGGGGGAGAGTGAGGTAATGAGAGAGAGAGAGAGAGGGAGAGAGAGAGAGAGAGAGGGTGGATATGGTAGGGGAAGAGAGTATGAGAGGGAGAGGGGGAGAGTGAAACTGAGTGAGAGAGAGAGAAGGAGAGAGCAAGAGGGAGAGGGGAATAGGGAAAGAGATAGGGTGGGAGAGCGAGAGGGGGATCAGGAGAGGGAGGGCGATGGGGAGGGGGGAGATTTGGAGAGAGATGGAGACAGGAGGGTGGGAGGAGAGAGAGAGATGGAGAGAGAGAGAGAGAGAGAGGATAAGAGAGGGGGTTAGAGTGGGGAGAGAGAGGGAGGGAGTAGGGGGAGGGGGAAGGAGAGGGGAGGGAGAGGCAAGAGGAGAGAGTGGGAGGGGGAAGGAGAGACGAGAGAAGTGGGAGGGAACGGGAAACAGATGTGGACGGAGGGAGAGGGGGAGAGAGAGAGAGAGAGGGGGAGAGAGAGAGGGAGGGGGTTTGTGGGGGAGAGAGAGAGGAAGGGAGGGAAGGGGAGAGAGCAGGAGAAGGAGATAGAGAGGGATAGAGATGGAGAGAGGGAGGGTGGAGAGAGAGAGATATAGAGAAGATGAGAGAGGGAGAGGGAGAGATAGGGCAAAGGGAGGGGAGGAAGAGAGGGTGGGACATAGAGGGGTAGAGAGAAGGGGATGTAACTTTTGTGGGTGGTTCATATCTCTTAAAGAGGATATCAAAAGCTATGCCTAATGGCCTCCCTAATTCCTCTTTTGGAGGTTGATAAAGCTCCCCTGAAATTATTTTTTCTATTAGTGAAGTGATGTTGTTTATGTTTATGTTTATTCTATATTTCCCACATTTTATATATTGCATGCTAGAAAATTTAACTTAGTAAATCTAGAAGTCTAGATAGCCTTGTCAATTTAGATTTCATATTTTATGTATCATTTTATCAAATGTATTGTGATGAACTATCCAGTGCAATATGCAAGTTACTATAGGAATCATATTGGTATCAGAGTAGGTAGCTTTGGGTATTTTGTTGTAGTTTTCAAGGGATATATATTGGTTTAAGTAGAAAGTTTTAAAACCAAACATATGGCCAAAAAATATATATTGAAAACCCTCGAGATGTGTTAAATGAAATTTTCTCAAGGGTAGAAGAATGGGCTTTAGATATTGACCATAACATGAATCTCCTTATGGATGCTCTCGATAACATGTTGGATGTATGTTCAAACATAGAGGCCAAACCATAGGAGAAATTGGAGGATAGAGATGAACCAAAGAGGAAATATAAGAAAGAATGGAAAAAGGAAAAACCTAGGTCATGAGTCATGAATCATTCATAGCTTCAATATGGAAAGAAAGGTATACATCAAACCATATAAGGTGAGTCTATTGATGCTTTCAATTTAAATCACTGATTACAATAGTTATAGATTTATTTTAGTGTTCCAAATGTAGAGAAAGGACATGAATTTTTATTTATCATATGAGATTAGAGGGCCATGCTTAGATATAGTGGGAAAGCCACAAATAAGCCCTAATACTAGAGGGATATCCTCTAGTGGTTTGGGAGGATTTCAAAACTCTTATAAAGTCAAAGTTCTACCCTATTAGGTATCTAGATGACTAATGGTTTTAGTTGAATTACTTCAAGAAAACACGAGCATTGATTGTATTAGAGTACATGAAATTTAGGAAGATGAAAATAATTTTGGGTATCTCTCCAAAGAACCAAGAATTTCTCCTCAAGTATATGAGGGGTTTAAATAGTTGTCTGCAAAAATAAGAGATGTTTAAACCCATAACAATGATGAGGCTTTTCTACAGGAAAAATACCAAGAGAACATGCACCAAATGAAAGGGAGATAAAGTGGGTCAAAGTAGAAGTATCATAATTAAGCTTTATAGGAGCAAGAGAGGAAGTAGAAATCGGGGAAAGACAAAAATACAATATCCATAACACATTAGTTCAAAGCTAAAAACAACCGCTAAAATCGTTGTAAAATTGAAGGTAATTCACATCAGAAGTGTTGGAAGCTACATCTAGAGCTCAAGTCAAAGAACCAAAGCAATGATGGTAAGAATAAAAATATAATGGCCATATTTTCAAATAATTAGGTGGAAAGAAGTTCATATGTGGATAAGAAAATTGTATATTCATTAATGCAGAATGGGATGAATCTAAGTAGCCTTAAAAAATAAGAAGTGAAGGAACTAACCATACTCTTCCATATAAAGCCACAAGTCAAGAAGACAAAAATTGATGCTCTATTCAACTTCTAATCATAGGACAATCTCCTAGAAATAAATGTAGTTCCGAAATTGGGACTGAAGACTCATGATCATCCTAGCTAATAACCATTAAGATACGTCAACATGGAGGAAAATATAAAGGTAGAAAAACCTATGCATAATAAAATTTACTATTATTTTTAATTTTATTAATGAAGTAGAATTAGATGTAGTTCCACTTGATGTATGTAGAGTTATGTTTGGAAGTCCCTATACGTACATGTGGGATGCAATATTTGTGTGAAGAGCCATATAGTATGAACCATCGAGGATGGAGATCCTTCACCATAACATTGATCCACATAGATATTGGTGGCCACCCTTCTATTCCACTTGGACCTCCACCATCATTTCTTTCATTTTTTTCAGTTTCCTTAATTATAGCACAATTCACTATTTTTAGTAGTTTTTTGGGTCCTAAACTTCCGAAGATGCTTTGAGGGCCTAAACAAAGTTTTTTCGGAAATTAGAGAGGAACATGGAAGTTCCTTAGATTTTTCTCAATCCAATGTTGTAGTCCTAGGATAGATATTTCTCATGTGGTATTGATCACGTCAAATAGAGGTCATATGCCAAAGTTACGTCCTCGGGAAGTTAATGTACCAATTTACCCAAACAGGGTCTATAGTTTTAGTGATTCATATCCTAGGGTTAGTTATTTGAATGTTGAGGATTTTTCATTGTTCCTCAATAATAAATAGCCATTTGAACCTCATTGTAACACAGTTCAGTGGCCTGTAGCCACCACAATATTCTCAGAGATAAGTTACCAGTGCCCTAGCTAGTTTATTTCCATTCTACCTGTAAGCATATTTCATTTATTTGTTATTAATGAAATGAAGTTTTATTTCTACTGCATCTCTGCATTTATGTGTATTTTTGTATTTCATTGTCTTAGTGCATAAATTTGCATCAGTGGTATCAGAGTAGTCTTCTCTTTCTCAATCCTTCTTTACATGTTCCCAACGTGGTTGAGATATAAGGAGTTAGGGATCTATCTAGTTGAACCTTTGGAAGATCAGCCTCGTAAACCCCAACGACCACACATGGGAGAAGAAAAGAAAGATGAGGGATCAGGAGATCCTATCAAAATATTTCTTGAGGAGGCCCTTAAGAAAAAAAGGATCATGATGATGGAAAAAGTTTCCCATATTCTTCAACAGCTACCTGCCGGTGATGCATCTACATCCAGCAGGCACTCTGCAGTTACGAATCTATTAGAAGCATATTTCTTAGTTCAATAAGTTTTTTTCTGAGAAGGTATTACTTTTTCACTCCTCAAAGCCGCCCCCCACGTCAAGGACTGGTGAGAAACCCACTGGGAGAAAAAGGGCGAGGAGGAAACCTCTTTGTTCTCGTCTGCACTGACTTGGAATTCTTTTCAAGATGCCATCAAGGAAAAATATTATCTCGTCACAAGCTATGAGGAAAAATACATACAATGGAATACATTGTGGCAACAAAGGGATCAATATGTCCATGATCTGACGAATTTATTCCTTACCATGAACACAATGTTCAATATCAAAGATTCATAAAAACATCTGTTACTGAAGTACCATAATTGTTTGCACATATGTATTCAGGAGGAAATGGTGTTCCTGGACATCTGCTTGATTAGTGCAGCATACTAGTATGCTATCAAGATTGAGAAAAATGTCAAATATAAGAAGTGAGACTTTGGATTTGAAAATCAGAAGTAAGGGAAAGGTGCCCCTGAAGCATAAAACAAAGGACAAAGACAATGCAGGGCATCTCGAGACAACCCGCCAAAGACGAAAACAAATAATAACACCAAGAATCCAAAGAAGGACAACGAGAAGTGGTATGAGTTCCATAATAGCTCTGCTCACAACATAAGTGAATGTCAGGCCAAGTAGTCACTGGTGGCCAAGTTGAAGGTTTCTGAATCAGATGCATGCTCCGACTCTGAATTAGAACCTGAAAAGGGGAATGAAAAAGGGTAGCGTATTATAGATGCGGAGCCCAATGCCATTGTTGCCACCACGAAGATCCAGAAGAAGGAACCATAAAATCCAGAGGAGGGAGAACACCTCTTTCCTTCCAAAATGTGGGTAAAGGGTTCCCCGCTGCAGTTCATTGCTGACAATGGGAGTCAAAAGAACCTCATCTCAGTAGAGGTCATGACTTGCTAGGATTCTTGACCACAACACACCCACAACCGAAACCATCGAGTGGCTTCACCAAGGAATGGATCTCCACGTTAGCCAGTAGTGCCACCTTCCCTACAACATCAAGCCCTTCATGGATAAGGTATTATGTGACATTGCTCCTCTTGATGTTTCTCATATATTATTAGGCCAACCATAATTGTGGAAGTAACATGATTTGTATGAGTCACAACCTCGTGTTGTGATTATTACTTTTGGAAATAAGTTGTACATGGTAGCAGAGGTAGCACCACCTATCACCATATCTTTGGTTCCTGCAAAACAATGTAGTATGCTCATTTCAAAAACTAGAAAAATTATTTTCATGATGATATTCACTTAGGGAAAGAAGAATATTGTGGTCACGACCTCCACACAAGGCTCCTCCACTGGGAAAAAATATATGGACAAGGTCATGGACGAGTATGAGGATATCATCACCTCCTCGGCAGGGGTGTGTCTGCATTGTCGAGTCAAGCACTCCATCGATCTTACCCGAGGTTCGTCGATACCCAATGGAACAATCTACCGGCACTCTGTTGTGGAGAATGATGAAATCAAGAGGCACATTCAGGATTTGTTGCAGAAAGGTAACATTCAGTTGAGTTCATCGCATTGTAGGAGCCCGATTGTGTTGGAGCAGAAGAAGGATGGGAGTTTGAGACTCTTTATTGACTATGGAGTGCTGAACAAGATCACTGTCTGGAATAGGTACCCAATCCCAAATATTGATGACCTTCTAGACCAACTCAAGTGGGAGAAATATTTTAGTAAGCTCGAATTGAAGTCTATGTATCACAAGGTACCAATCGAACTCTTGGATGTGTGGAAGACTTCCTTCAAATCCAGGGAGAGCCATTTCGAATGGTTATTCATGCCTTTCCGGTTGATGAATTCCTTTGCAACCTTCATGAGGTTGGTGGATGACATCTTGCATCCATTCACCAACTCATTTTTAGTGTCATACTTCTACGAAATCCTGATATTCTTCAATGCTTGGGAAGAGCACCTCGATCACATCTGACAAGTCCTCCAAACACTACAACAACACAATTTGTGTCCCAATTCGGAGAAGTGAACTTTTGGGATGACCCAGCTTCAATAACTTACATACATTATTGATGAGCCGCAGGTGAATGTGGATCCAACCAAGATCCAATTCATTCAGGATCAGCCAACCCCAACCACTCTAACAGAGCTCCACAAATTTTTGGGCCTTGCAAATTTCTGCCGCGGGTTCGTGTTGGGATTCTTTCATATCACTTGGCCCTTGAGTCAAGTCACAAAGGGAGGGGTGAAAGAAAAATCATTTTGGTACAAATATCAACAAAAGGCATTTGTAGAGTTCAAACATCACCTCTTCTTTGCACAAGTGCTCACATTACCAAACTTGTAACAACCATTTGAGGTCAACAAAAATGCCTCTAACTATGCTATTGTGGTTGTTCTTACTCAACAGATGCATCCAATGGCATGTCACAATGAGACACTTTCTGACACAGTTTGAAAGTATCCCACTTATGACAAAGAGATGTACTCCATTGTGAAAGATTTATAACAATGGAATCATTACATCCGCACAAACCTTTGTCCCCTGCAATTCATATAGACACAGGGGAAGTTGCAGAATGATCACCATCAGATGTGGTCCACATACTTGCAAAAATTTCATTTGAACATCAATTATAAGAAGGGAAACACTAATAATGTTGAAAACTGCCTTAGCCGACCATTGATTGTAGTGCTAACCACTGTTCTCAACTCTTCTGGGCACGAGAGTTCCAATTGGATGCTTCTCTAGCAAAGCGATCGAGAATTCAGCCATGCATACAATACACACTTGAAGGGTAAGCAAGTTCCAGATTTACAACTCTAGGATGCCCTGCTATGTGACTTGGGACACCTTTTTTCTCCTTCAAGCAAGCGTGCCAAGATCATTTGGGAAGTATGCTACAGTTGGTTAGTTGGGAATTTCGGGGTTAAGAAAACAATGAAAGTACTGTAGAATTATTTCTGTTGGCCAAACCTTTGACATGATGTCGGGAAGTACATCAAGTCTTGCTCTAACTATGTCATTTCCAAACCAGCCATCAAGAAGCAAGGCCTCTATACTCCACGGTGTACCCCTAGTCGACCTTGGGAATCCATCTCCATGGATTACATGTCGGGACTTCCTTATACTAAGCATGGAAGTGACTATTTTTTTATGGTCGTTGACAGATTCTTGAAGATGGCCATTATGACAGCCTACAAGAAGAATATTACAATATAAGCCACTACTAAACTCTTCTTTGAACGAGTGTGGGTACACTTTGGGATCCCACAATCTATCATCTCACATCAAGACAATAGGTTCCTGAGTAAATTTTGGTCCAGCCTCTGGTCGATGGTTGACACCAAGATTATCAAGTCCATAACTTACCATCTGCAAACTAATGGCCAAACAAATGTCATCAACCGGATGATCGTACACATTCTGCGCATGTACAACTCAAAGCATCCACTCGCATGGGATGAGAGCATCCCATATTTACAACATAAATATAACTGGGCTCTCCATTGCTAAAAAAACCACAACCGCTTTCAGGTGAGATTAGGATTCGAACCACTGTGTGCCATTGGCGTAGCTATGCCATTTGCAGCTACACAGGTAGATTTAGCTAGTGTCCAATGTAAGGTTTCCAATTCAAACAACTTCATTCAATGCATTAAGCACATCCTCCAACAAGTTCATGACATATTTTACAGAGCCAGTGCTAACTACAAGCACTGACATGATCAACATCGGGTGACACATAAATTCCAGGTGGGCAACAAAGTGTGTCTACAATTGCAAAGGAGAGGCTCGCTGGACCTCGCCGCAAGATTTTCCCACTTTGATATGGGCCATACACCATCACCAAGGCTATAAGGGCAATGCCATTTAGCTCACCATTCCAAAATTCCTTGGTGTGCACCGAAGCCCGAAGCAGTACCGCTCAACCATACTTTCTTTCCCGTACTAGAGATATCCCACATGGAAGAATCCGTAATTTTTAGTCATTCGATAGATATTTGTAACAAGGTATTGAGCGTATCAAAGAGAGATCATATGCAAAAGTTACATCCCCGGGAAGTTGATGTACCAATTTACCCAAGCAGGGTCCATAGTTTTGGCTTTTCATCTCCTAGGCTAAGGTATTTGTATGATTTGGGTTTTCAATTGTTCCTCAATAATAAATAGGACTTTGAGCCTCATTTTAACATAGTTCATAGCCTTGTAGCCACCACATCTCTTCTTGGAAATAGACTACCACCGCCCTAACTAGTTAATTTCCATTCTATTTGTAAGCATATTTCAGCTATTTGTTACACCGAGAGGTGCTCTGCAACCCAGTATAGGGTACACATGTACATTTAATCTGAGAAATGTAATGTAGACCTTTGAGATGTTGGAGTATAAGGCACATGTTTAAATGTAATGTGAGAAATGTACGGTAAGATATGTATTTTAAATAAACATTTGAAATGTCAGAGTATATTCACCAACACTCAAAAAAGAGGTATGGTTAATAAATATAAATATAAATAGACCGAGGTGTGCTAAAAAAAAAATAAAACCTCTTTTTATACTTACTCCAGAGGTATGGTGAATAAATAAAAATATATATATATTGGAGATATATTCACCAACACTAAAAAAATAGGTATGGTAAATAAATAAAAACCTAAATAGACCGAGGTATGGTAAATACAAAATAAAACCTCTTTTTATACTTACTCTAGAGGTATGGTGAATAAATAAAAATATAAATAAATTGGAGGTATGATAAATAAATAAAACCCCTTTTTATATTTACTCCATAAACATCTTTATATCTACCAAAAACTAAAAATGTCATTTTACGTAGGTGAAGCCTATGGGCCAAATACCATGGTACAAATTATTATTATTACCATGGGCTAAATATTATGGGACAAATACCATGGTAAATAAAAGAGGTATGGTAAATAAATATAAATATAAATAAACCATAGGAATAGTAAAAATAAAACCTCTTTTTATACTTACTCCATACTCTTTATATTTACGAACACTCACAAAAGAGGTTTTACTTAGGTGATGCCTAAGGGCCAAATACCCTAATATTAATATTAAAAGATTATTACTAATAATATTATTAATTATAATATTCATATTAATATGTTATAATATTAATATTATTAAATTTAATAAATTTGGATCGCGGAGGTTTGTATTTATGTACACTACATGCATGCATCGAATATCACACTTATAAACGTAAACATAAATGTAATTATAAAAGTAATGTTTAACATTTAACATTTAAAATTTAATACAATTAATATAACGTTGGCCTCAATGAAAAATCACTCCTCCCCGTAAATATACAACTTTAACACAAATAAAGTCTCTAATTGTATTTTCTCTTTCATTTTTTTTTCTACTTTTTTGTTTTTACCTTTTCATCTACATCGACTCCATGGATGCCGTTGTGTAACCAATCACTCTTACCACCAAGTTATAATGATTTAATTTATGCATTGGGGAAAACACCACCAAATTAGAATAATATATTTACGCTGTAAAGCGTACCTATTTGAAAACAACTTTGCTAAATGGTTACGTGTACTATTATGCACCCTTGATTTTAGTGTGAGACGATTCAAATCATCTCTACCTTAGGATTAAACACGGTTATTTTTAATCAGTTATACAACGAACAGATCTCCATAAGGGTTTCCACACGACATCAGAACTCAGTGAGGGTTCACGAACTCCAATCTCCTCCTTCGTTTATCCCTTGAGTCCTCGCAATAAGAAGAAAAAGTCACAGGAAGAGGATATTAACAGTGGGCTCAATTCTCCTTCTGCTGCCATTGCTGGAGAGAACCGTGATCCTAATTTTTGTGTGAAAACATCTAATAGGCCTGTCAAAAGCTCTGGCGGGTCTCTGATCCAATCGTTCAGAAGCACCCTTGTTGGCTAATGCCTCTGGAATTCATTCATGTAAATCTAGGAGATGTGCTGCTAACTACCCAGATTTGGGTTCGGTCAATTTCAAGGCTCAACCCCCAAATTCCTTGTTGCAAAGAGGCATGATCGGCTTGAGAAGGAACCCGGTGAATGCAAATGCAGTGAAAGGAAGGCAGATGGAGATAAATCTAGGAAATGTGCTTGTGTTGCTTCCAAGGAATTGAGGGCTTCTCAGGAGGAGTTTTGCAAGGAGAATCTGCAGTTAACATCTTCAGATTGTGCGGAAGAAGAAGAACATACGGGAAGAGGTAAGGATTGCAAAACCCAAGGCTCTAATGTGAATCTTGAGATTGCAAACGATGATAAACATCATGAATTTGAATGCAATTTAGATGGCATATGTGGGTTTGCTGAGAAAAATGGAGATACCATGTGCATTGAAGATAGCATAAATGAGAAAATTCAATACGCAAAAAAGGGCATTAATGGGTTTTGGAAACATGAAAATAAAAAATGTGGCGAGAAGGGCATGGATGGATTTTGTAGGGAAGAGAAACATGAGGAGGTTCATTGTGGGGAAGAGGGTAGAAATGGGTATTGTATTGAAGGGAAACATGATGATACACAATTTGGTTAAGTGGGTACTGACTGGACTCAGATTGATGAAGGTTGTCAGACAGATATACATTTTGGCCTCGGTAATGGCAGTATGCAAGAGAAAATTCATTGTTATCAATATGGTCTTAAGGATTTCGATGGGTGTGGGAAGGGTTCATTTCCTATTTCATCAACACCCCAACCCTATAATATGTCCTCTGCCCCTCGGAGGCTGAGAAATGAACTACTTGAAGAAGAAATCGGCACCATTCCACAACAGGGAGGAGGAAGAGTGAAGCATTTAGTAAAGGCCTTTGAAAGCCTGTTGTGCCTTCCTGAATCGGAAACTGTGGTGACAGAAGGGTACACGACTAGGCCATTGGATAGATCTACTCTCGATTACACTGAAGTGAAGCAAGAGTTGACCCTCATATGTATGGAATGGCGTTATCGATCATGACGTGACCAATTTGTATGGAGTTGTTTGAATGGGATACCCTACAATAATTTACCGCACCATGCAGTCACATTCTTTTAATGTCTTTGCGACACTATGGAATGGATTAGAGGACATCGTTCCATAGCTGCCACTCTTTTCACATGAAATGCTAGCGGCAGAAGGTCTTTCTTTTGATGGCAAAGAATGTTGTTGGTTGCATCATTAGAGATGGAAGTCCTTGTGTTGTTAATATTAGGCACTGCTCTCTTATTATCGAGATCATTGACAGAGCACCAAGATTGTAGAACTAGCAGAACCATATTTAGTCAGCAATAAACTCTGAGTAGAGACCAATGAATTCAAATGCTTCTGACTGAAGAAATTGGTCACAAAATGTCCAAAACCTAAGATATTTTTGCAACAGCTTCTTGTAGTTGCTCTATCACTCTTATCAGTAACGCAGGATCGATTAAGATGTATCAAGAACATAGTTATTGATAGAGGATTGAGCACAGGGTCCTCCAAATATCCTGGCAGTAATGGGAAAAAAAGACAACCCACATATGAAAATAGTTATACAAAGAAACTGCGACATACGACATTAGTTCTACAAAGAAATTGTGTGCAAGAATTCTTAATGAACCACTCATAGAGTCTAATTTTCTTGCAGATATAGAGAAGCTATGGCGAATTTTACCGAACGAGATGCCTTTGATCCCTTGAAGATCCTGCATGACAATATTAAGCGTAATTAAGTCAATCCTGAGAATCAGAGATAGAGTAGATTGTCTGGAAATAGATTTCTACCTACACAGGTTTTACAAGTTAACAGATTTCGTACCTTCTTTAAAATCTTTACAATTTCATCTGCATCTTTGAATGTGAATCTCGTTCCCTCTGCCTTCTGCGCACCGATTGTCAAAATGACATCGTGCACTGTTACTTTCATGTCTTTGTCTTTGTTGACAAGCCCTCTCTTTTCCAGCACATCCATATTAGAATCTCCCACAATATTGGTAACTTCGTCCCAATCATCTCCATTAAAAAATGAACAGATGTCAAGGAATGGATCTTTCACACTTTCAGGGAGACGAACATAGGTAAAGAGGTACCCTGCATCTATACGAAGGTTCCAGTTCTTTTGGTCTTCCATCAATAGATGAAAAGCTTTTTGTTGGCCGCCCTTTTCAAAGCGTATATATCTCGCCAGGACATTCAGAAGCTTGGGAATTCCACCACAGAGCTTTAATATATGTTGGAGTTGATCAGAACTGAGTTGCTCCCTGTCATCCTTCTTCCCATAGTGTAGTTCTTCTTTCAACAAATTCATCGCCTCTGTATCTGGAAGGTATTTCACATCATAGAATTTGACACTCTCGTTGTCCATTGAACACCCTTTCCGCACTTCTTGATCCCTTGCTGTGATGAGCAGTCTGCATCTTTTGGCCTTTCCCATATCCCTCGGCAAAAGGATTTCCAGTGGATCTTGTCCCAAAACATTGTCAATATAAATGAAAGCTACTTCTTTCTCTAACATGCGCCCAATTTCTCGCCGTCCATCTTCAAATGTACGAATATTTTCTATCACTGACCTCTGTTCTTCTTCTTTGCTTCCCAACATCAAATCTTTCAATATACATTTTTGCAACTCTATTATATTTGGAGTTGCATTTATATCTTCAAACAATCTAACCATAGAATATTTACAGCCTTCTATGTAAAGTCGTGCAAACACTGCATCAGCCAGGGTGGTTTTTCCCATCCCCCCAAAGCCATGCACCATAACTGCTACTGCATTTTTTTGGCTTTCCCACTCTAGAAGTTCAATGACTTCCTCCATTTGTTCTTCAATTCCAAATGAAACATAAAGCATATTGCAAAACTCTTACAAACCATAACACCCTACTAATACTTCAATATTTGAAGCAAAAAATACCACGATTATCACAATATACCTGCGTACTGAGGGTATGATTGCTCTCGTTCTTTAACGGGGGGGCGCACATTAGCACACTCAATGGCATCCAAAATGCATATAAACATTTCATTGTCCATACGTCTGTACATTTTCTGTAACTTTTCTTGAAATTTAACCAGCTCTTCCTTGTTCACAGATGTTGAGAAAAACCTGCCGGTAAAATTCGATTAAGAAATTCATTCAATTCTATGTGTGTATTGATGGGATCATAACAATATAAAAAATGAAAAAGTCGTCGGGGTCATCATGGATATAGACATACATACAGGAATCATTTTAAACATACTCACCTAGAAAACTTTGCGGAGTTAATTTGACTACAGCACATGAGGGCTCCTTCCACGACCATTTCTGTTGCTTTTTTGATTGAGTCCTCCATCCCTTTTTTCAACGCAGGCCTTAGTTTAAGATCTTTAACATGTTGGGCCATATTACTCATTTCCTCTAAAAGTAACAAACACTCATCTTGGTTTGCAGAGACCGTTTCAAATCTCTCCAATATATTTGCCACAACAAGAAGACCCGCAGCAGCCCAGTGTGCCTGCCCTATTCCTTTTAGGAGATTCTCAACCATTTTCATTGCTTTGCTAGAATGTTCAGATGGAATAATATCTTTCTGAAAACGAGGAAAGGGAAAAAACATTAGATAAAATATTAATTGCATTCCTAGTTCAATATATTTACTCTCAAAATCTTAGAACAAAAATATTTTGGAGGAATCTTAGAACAAAAATATGGTGAGATTCCAGGTTTAGTTGATTGAGGTGTAATACGCACCAAAGCCAAAGCGTCGTCGGTTGCCTCCGAGAGGATCTCCTTTAGTGTGGAGAAAAATGAAGTAGTTGGCCAATAGTGGTCAGTGGACGGTTTTTTATCCGAGGACTTTGTCTAAAAATAAAATCAAGATGGTGTGTCAAGGCATGTTAACAATAACCTCGAAATACAACTCAACTGTTCAGTTGGATTTGAAAAACGAAGATCCATCTTACCTTGATAATTTTGAAAAGCTCAAATATATCCTGTATGATGCCTTCAAGATTGATGCTGTCATTTTCTGCACCATCTGCAATATGAACTTCCATCTTCTTGGTAATTTGGGGCACCGTTGAAGTGCTGGAAGAGGGACTTACTGGAGCCTCATGGGGTAGGGGTTGTTCACTCTGCGTTGGAGCAGAATTAGAAAAAGGAGAAACATCAAGAACAGTGGATGTTGGAAGGTTGGTTTGGGGATCTTGTTGCCTTAGATCGGGAGCTTCTTCTCTTACAAGTGCTGGAGCCGGAGCATTATTATCAACAGGAGGCTGTGCAGAATTAGAAGAAGATTGACTGTTGTCTCCTGAAAAACAGGAAAACAAACTGCAGCAGCAGCAACACCTTTTAGTCATTGTTGCTAAGGATAGTTACTCTGCAACTACAATACGACTATGGGAGAATAGGAAATTTGAAATTTTGACTATGAAGTTCGAACTGGAGAAAAGAACTCTAATAATGGCAGATCACTGCAACATGTTAGAGCTACTTCATTATATCCAATACAAAGCATCCCAGGCTTCATTATACATTCCTTCGCATTTTAGCTATCAAAGATTTGATAAAGTGAAAGTTTTGAAATCATTGCTTGTGGTTAGCCAAAAGCTAAAGCACGAAAATGATCCTTGAACGTGTTATTCAATATTTAGAAATACTAGAATAGGAGAGATTGAAAAATTTAGCCGAAGAAGAGGAGATCAAGAGATTGAGAAAAGAGTTGGTTCCGCGTGCTCAACTAATGCCCTTCTTTGACAAGTGAAGCAAGAGTTGAGAGTGAGTAGGTTTGTGAAGTGGGCACTTCCTGGAATGCAGGGACAGGCCTCGGCTGAGAAGTTGGATAGTAATAGCCCATCTAATGAAAGCTTTGGTGAAGTCAAGAGGTCAAACAGTGATTCATATCTTGAAAGCTATGCTGATTTCAAGTTCTGTGTTTTTGAAGATACACCTTCTACTGTGAACCGTGATACTTGGAAGTGTTTGTTCAGGTGGAAGAAGTGGAAGCAGTTCTGGGAGCAGAAGAAGACGCAACAGAGGGAGATTGGATTCCAGTGGACGGCGATCTCTAGTAAGAAATGGTATGCGGCGATGGAAGAAGCAACTTAAGGTCACCGCTGCACAACCTTTCAAGCGCAAAACGGAGCAAAGAAGCCTCACGAAAGAGAGAGAGTTCATGAAGAAGCTCTGGGAGATGCTCGATGAGGAGGAAAAACTTTGAATTCCAATCGCACAAGGGTTGCCTTGGACAACAGATGAGCCAGAGTGTTTGATAAAGCCCCCTGTTAAAGAAAGCATTAAACCATTGGATCTGAAGCTTCACACTGAAATAACGGCAGTTGACCGTGCTGAATTTGACCACATTATTGCAGAAAGACTCAAAGCCATGGAGCAAGAAATACTAGAATAGGAGAGATTGAAAAATTTAGCCGAAGAAGAGGAGATCAAGAGATTGAGAAAGGAGTTGGTTCCGCGTGCTCAACTAATACCCTTTTTTGACAGACCTTTCATTCCCAAAAGATCATCAAAGCTTCCAACCATCCCCAAGGAGCCCAAGTTCCATATTCCTAATCACAAAAGAGCAAAGTCCATATCGTGGAATGATTTCAATGCTTATCAATAAGAAATTCCAAAATGATGGAAGATATCTGTGTACAACTACATTATTTTGTCTGGAGAAGAATAATTTTTCTGTGAGATTCAAGTTGATGGCTCATCAAAGATTGAGATTTTTTGAATCTTTGGTCTCTCTGTGTTTTGGTTCGTCAAGCCCAAGCAACATAGTATTAGTTTTGCAATTACAGGTGAAGAGAAGATACAGAGCACTGTATTTAGTATGTCAAGGAATGATCACTGTTCTGTCTACTCATGCAGACAAATTGACAACGAAGTTTTTCGTTTATTTGTATTTTTAGGCATTTGTTTCTTAACAAATGTCAAGTTAATATATGTCAGTTTTATTCAAGAAATTTTGTCTGGCGGGGGATTTTAAAGAATCTCTGCTCACGAATTCATGAATTTTGGCTGTTGCCTTGTTTCATCCCCTGAAGTTTTATTCGCCGGGGAAATTTAAAGCAGCTATGTTTTACTTTCACTAATTCTGTAAAGCATCTATGTTTTACTTTCACTAATTCTGTAAAGCATCCGTGTTTTACTTTCGCTAATTCTGGCCGTTTTTTTCTTTAACAGCCTGAAATTCCATGGGCATTTTTAAGAAATTTTGTTTAATTTTGATAAATTCATTTTTTCCTTATTTTTATCCCCTGAAATTATGAACGCTGAGGAATGATGACTGTTCTGTCTATTCATGCAGACAAATTGACAATGAAGTTTTTCGTTTATTTGTATTTTTAGGCATTTGTTTCTTAACAAATGTCAAGTTAATATATGTCAGTTTTATTCAAGAAATTTTGTCTGGCGGGGGATTTTAAAGAATCTCTGCTCACAAATTCATGAATTTTGGTTGTTGCCTTGTTTCATCCCCTGAAGTTCTATTCTCCGGGGAAATTTAAAGCAGCTCTGTTTTACTTTCACTAATTCTGTAAAGCATCTCTGTTTTACTTTCACTAATTCTGTAAAGCATCCCTATTTTACTTTCACTAATTCTGGCCTTTTTTTTCTTTAACAGCTTGAAATTCCATGGGCATTTTTAAGAAATTCTGTTTAATTTTGATAAATTCAGTTTTTCCTTATTTTTATTCCCTAAAATTCTGAACGCTGTGGAAGTTTTGTTGAATTTTTGCTTAAATTTATAGAATTTTGGCTCCAATGATAATTCAAACAATTTTTATTAGTATGAGGTATTGTAGAAAATTACCTTTAAATATGATTAAGCATTTCTTGATAGGTGATACAAATGAATCCTCTTTATAGAATGAAAAAGCATCAAGAATAGATCTAGGGCTGGGTTGCTCAGAAACCTTCGGAGAAATGCTTGTTGAAGACAGCTCTTCACAGCGATTAAAATTAATTTCATCCATTTCAAAATGAACTCCAACATTTTTTGATTTTATCAAATGTGCAGGCTCTTCATTTTTTTCTTTGTGCCTGATGTCTACACATAAGACAACTACAAATCAGTGTTGGAAAAAAGCTATCAATATTTCTTAAATGGAAAAAATGTTTTATTGTATGAAAAAATACTACTGCAATCTTACCTTTGGTTCTGTTCTGAACTCCAATGTTCTCCTCAACTTCGTATGTGAATCTACTGAGCCATTTGATTGAAATAGACAATGGTTTCCATTATCAAGTGCGCAGTCAAAATCTGCACTAATATCACTCATTTTACTCGTAACCTCATAATCTATTTGCGAAATGGAGCTTATGTTGCTGTGTAGGTGATACAAATGAATCCTCTTTATAGAATGAAGAAGAAGAATCAAGAATAGATATAGGGTTGGGTTGCTCAGAAACCTCTAAAGCAGGGCTTGTCGGAGATAGTTCTTCACAACGATTAAAATGAATTTCATCCATTTCAGAATGAACTTCAACATTTTGCGAAATGGAGCTTATGTTGCTATCTGAGCGAACAAAGATCTCATTTTCTCTTGGTGTTTCAGGGTATTGATCTACGATCGCATTTCTGCTACTTTTACTCATTGTATCTATTTGCATAACATGACCTCCTTTAGCTCTTATACGAATACGGGGTGCTTTTTCTCTTCTTACAGAATCATTCGGAACCTATCATGTGAGATCATTTCCTCTATACTACTCTTTACTATGTTACTGCT
>JAXQQM020062039.1:0-49835 GCA_034641835.2 Pinus albicaulis | reverse complement strand
CACCAACATAAATGGATCCTTACTGCAACTGAATATTCTCCCAAGTGGATAGAATCCATTCCTTCCAATACTGCCACTGACTCAGTAATTATTAGATTTCTTGAAACCAACATTTGATCTAGATTCGTCTATCCTAAAAAAATCATTATTGATAACGATGTTGCCTTTAAATCCAAGAAAATGGTGGATTTTTGCCACAAATATCACATTAATTTGGGGCATTCTACGACTTTTTACCCTCAAGGTAATGGGTTGGCTAAATCCTCAAATAAGATTTTGGTGAACATCATTAAGAAGTTACTGGAGGAAAATAAGAAATCATGGCACAAAAAATCGGTACATGCACTATGGGCAAACATGTTGAAAAATAAGAAATCAATTGATATGTCACCCTATCAACTAGTTTATGGAATGGATGTGTTAGTAACCTATAAATATAGGATTCATAATTTTGACTTGACTGATGGTAGTCTTGTAAATATGTACAAACTTTGCTTTCTGCAAATTATTTTCCCATATTCTGTAAACAATAAAAAAATCAAAAATCAAAAAAATAAAAAATAAAAAATCAGTAGTTAGGTAGAGAATAAAAGAATCCAACAGTTTAATCAAGATTCTTGGATGCAAAAAGTGTAGAATTAGATAGTTTATTTTTTTCAAAAAAGAATAAAAGGTTGTAAGGTTGCTAGTTCAAATGCACCTTTTCAAAATAGAAGAAAAAATATTAGAAGATAATGACTAGGTAGGTAGAATAAGGTGGCAAATATCATTGTAAATATATTTCACCAGGCTATAAATAACTAATTCCCCCTTCCCATAGCAATTTGATATTCTAAACTATCAGTCAAAGAGGCTCAAGGCATTTCCTTGACTTCTGTTGGGACCAGACCCAAGGCGCAATGACTGACTAGTTGAAAATGTTAAGTTTCTATACTAATCTCGGAAATTTTCATCATTTACCCCTCCATGCACTCATCACCATTTTACTTCATAATTAAGAACTCTTTTATTGCTTAAATGTTACATAAAGGCCCATTTAATTAACTTCCCCCATTTTACAAAGCATAAAACCCTCAAAAAACATGATATACTAAGTAAAAGTGAATGAATTATGAAAATGAAGCTTTACTCTAATTTTCACTTTCCTTAGTTTTATTTATGAAATTTTGAGTATTCATTGTCCCTTTTGATATTAAAACTTAACCTATTTTATTAACTCCCTATCAAATATCCTAGTCCTATTAATATAACTTATTTTTATTTAATATCCCAAAAAACCCCCCTTATTATATGCTTTTTTGTCAAAGATATTAATCACATGTCGAAATAACATCCTGAAATTACCCCTTTGACATAAAACTACCTATAAAAATATACCCCTTTATCCTATGGTTTTTGGACCCCTCCGCAGTCTAAAACTATCTAACAAAGTTAAAATAATACAAAAGGTGCATTTTATTTACATTTTGTGTATTTAAAATAATGCACAAAAAATACTTATACTCCCATTTCCCGCATACTTTAACCTAAGGTCAAGAGCCTCAAGCTTTTTTCCCTTTTTTGATATATGGAACCTCTTGTTTCATATAAGTATCAAACCTTGGTTAAAATCTCCATTAACCCACCCCATGCATTTTTACCCTATATATAAACCTAGTGTATATATACGTAAACCTATTAATCCATTGAATTAAACCCAACATTTTCACGATTCATCCCCAGCCACTCGATCACCGATGATCTTTTAATCTAACGGTCTTAGATAAATGCGACAACTTGCTTCATGCCCTACCTTTCCCCGATATCGTGTTTATCTCACACCATAGATCTTTACCTTTAAATATTAACGACTCACAGTAAAAGCCTGGCCCCACCTTACTGTTTCCCCACAAATTTCCGAAAGATCTCGACCATTTTCATCGCTCAATCAAATCCAAAGGCGTATATTCAATATCGCATAACAAAAGTAATCGGACAAAGTTTGTAAAAAATAATGCGATAAAATTTGTTTCATGAAACCACCATTTGCTACATGTCTCATTTCTATTGGATCGCATTCCAAAAGTGAAAAACCATTTACCACCCAGGAGCAATGGGATAACCACTAATGGTTTCGCCTTCAATGAAAAGACCACTCCCACCATTAATTTCGACCTGTAATAAATGTTATATATATTGATAAAACTTAAGGTTTCAACCTTAGTTCTTATTATTTGCATACCTTTGCACCTTCATCCTTTGAGAAATCACTCACAGACACCATTGCAGAGCCTTTTTCGAACCTATTTGTCGTTCTAAAGCCTTTTCCCCTCTGAAATTCACTGCCAAAGACTCTCTATGCTTTCTACCAAACAACTGCGACCAGTTTGAAGACTGGTACAATCAGAAATCCTCCTAGACCACCATAATACCATTAAAAAGGTATTTCCCTGAATTTCAAGCCATCATTTCACAATTTTAAGAAAATTCAAACCAGTTACTTTGTGAAATATAAATTGCCTAGACTGAAAATACCCAAACCTCAAAGAAATAGGGGGAACCCTGTCAAAATGTTCTCAAAAATTGCCACTTTCACCTAATTCAGTTTCAAAGAGTTTTTGACCATCCAAAAGCTATTTCTGCGGTTAAATCCATTTGAATTATAGAAAAAGCCATTAAAATCCCTTTCCAATCCTCTGCACATTGTAAATCTACATTTTCATCCTAAAACCCTCGCCTAGATTCTGAGTTCTTCCTAAAGCAGCTCAATTAGCCTTCTATTTCCCAAAAGAAACTAAGAAAACAGTCTAATCTTGCTTAGTATTATTCAAAATGACAAAAAAGCGGGTCACTCGTAGGACTATAGGTCCCAAACCTCAGAAGCCTGCCTCCAACAAGCTTCCAAACCCTAAACCTTCAAAAATGGATAAACCTACTCCTTCCCTAACTGCAGATTCCACTGAAGTAGTTAGACCTTTGCAGCCACTTGTCACCTCTGAAGAGAACAGTCCCTTGATTCATTTAGACTATAGAATTGCTGATACTATCTTAGAGTTCGATCTACTTGAAGTACATAGCTAGTGTCATGAGAAATTTGTGAAGAAAGTGGAAAATGATATACCTGTATGGGACTCCAACTTTCCTAAATATGTGGTTCCCATCACCCATCAAGCACGATATTTCATTAGGTTATGTCAGTTACACTATATCCCTGACCAGAGATGTATGGTAAACAAAGACAATGAGGTCATGTTTTACATAACTGTTGAAGCCATCAATGATATGCTCCAACTAATCCACGATCCACGAGCAGTATCATTGTCCATTGAAGATTTAACTCAGATGTATTTAGACTTCAATTTCCCTAGGAAGTTTATTATCCTTCAAAACTTCATGCCTAATCATGTTAACCTTCCTAAGGTAAATCCACCTTATGACACTTTTGATTTTCCTGAGGGCTCTAGAAAAATCATTTCCATGCTTTCATTCATTCTAGTCCATGTTAATGACGAGTTTAAAGATGCCTCCATTCTAGGTTTCCTCTCTACCTTGTCTCCAGGACAACATCCAGAACTAGTCTTCAACTTTGCCTAATTCATTGCCAATAATATGCATTATCAGTTGATTAAATTACCTGAGGAAAGAGTATTCAGATATTCATCCTATTTGTTACATCTCTTCCTATTTTTTCAGGTAGAAAATTTCCTAATTGCATTACAGAATATGGATGTGGAAGGTAAAACTCTTTTAGTGATATTATGGACTTCTCTACTCAGGAAAAACAACAGTGAATACAGCTACAAGGACTTCAATGATTTGTTTATTAAACTTGCCATGAGTTTGCTGAACAAAGCAAAGCCACCAAGGATTAATGAAGACATCAAAAGAATTTTACAATTTTCTGAAAACTGTAAGGTAGGAGACTGGTATTTGTATGAAAATCACATAGAAATCAAAGTGTATGGTGCACTCCTGGCTCCTTACAAATTACCCAAGTTTCTAACTACTAGGATTTTTGCTTTGGAGTACTTAAGACAGATCTTGAATGTAGATGCAGTGAATTTCATAGCTTCCAAAAAGAAAGCACAGGTCAAGCTAAAAATTCAAATTGGCCCCTTCATAGTCAATAGCAGAGATGCTTTGAGAGAGATAATCAACAAATTAACATAATTTAAATTACAAGAAATCTTTCACTGGAATTATGACCCTCAAGGTGTTATAAGTAACCTCAGGGTCAAGTGTAAGTTAACTCCATTCCTCCATGATTCAAAGCCAAAAATAGAAAAGTATGCTAATCAGATTGAATGGGTTGCAAAAACATTGATTGATGATATTCAGGAAATGAAAACAGATAACATGCAAGAAAAACAGATGGATAGTACACAGGTGATTACAGCTAGAAAACAAGCAAAAATGTCCAATAAAAGACCCAGAAAAGAAGAAGGCTATTTAGCAGAAACCATTATAGAAAATAAATTTAAGACAATTTGCAACAAGAAGGCTAGACTAATTACTGTAGAAGAAGAAAAGGCCATAGAGATAGATGACAATGAAGATCAGGCAAACGACAATGATCAAATAACAGATGATGAAGCCACAATAATTTTCAATGAAACACTTAAAGAAATTCAGAATGAGCAGGTACTATCACAAGGAAAAGGAAAATAAATGGTTGAAACATAGATAAATGCAGAAGCTCCCTCCTCTTCTAGAGTAGCAGAAGAAGCTGATGCTGACATCCAGAAAAAGTTTAAGCAGATCAGAGAAAAAAATGAGGAAATTAAGAATGAGGTCTATTCTAAACTCCTTAAAGAAAAAACAGGAGACAAAGACAGTCTTGCGACAAATTTTGATTATTCAAAAAATAAAATGATTATGTCTTTTCTCCAGCCAATGGTTACAGACTCGAAGTCAGCTGCAAATTACAGGAAAACAGAGCTTGAAGTAAATGTAGATACCATACATGAACTTGACCAAATAGAGTTTCACAGAAGTACTTCAGAAATGTTGTATTCAAAGGTAGTTAACAAAACCATGAATGCTACCATGCTTCAAAAGACTATATCTAATTTACAAACTCAAATGAAATTAGATAAAGCATCTCTACATGCTAAGGATTTGAGGATCAAATCTTTAGAAGATTTGGTGATAGAAATTGGAGTGGATCCCTCCAATATTGAAGTTTCTAAAACTCTCATAAGGCAAAAGAATGAAGATATTTCTGCCTTGAGAAAGCAACTTAAACTTCCACAGAGTGAACACCCACAGGCTAAAGAAATTCTTCAGGAGAAAACAGAGAAATATGAATTAATGCAGCTAGTTTTAAAGATGACAGCTTAGATCAAAGAAATGGAGAATCAGACAGAAATTCTAATGAAGGAAAATGAAACATTGAAAAAAGCACATGAAGTCTCCATTCCTACATTCATTCCAACAATCAGTACTGTTGTTCCTTCTACATTAGAAAAATATTTAGCACCAAAAGGATTATTTGCAACTGCAGTGTCAATTACATCTAAAGATATTTCTGCCACTTCATCATCTACATCACAAGTAAATCAAACAAGTGAAATAATTGACATAGTAAAGGATATGGAATACATGTCCCTAAAGAATAAAGAGATAATCAACTTGAAAGGCACCATCCGAAATCTTGAAACATCAAATAGAGATGTATTGATTACATCCAAGGGACATGAGCAGAGAGCAAACAGACTTCAAGAGCAGGTAAAGATTCTATAGCAACAGGTCAATCTCAGTGAACATGTATCATATATCAAGAACTATCTTTGGAAAAACATAATTCAAGGCATACATTTACAGTGGCTTTCAATCCAAATCATTTATGAACAGAAGGATTTACTCAAGGAAGCACAAATAGAAATTTAGAAGACAAAAGAAGAACTAGCTGACAAACCTTCTCAAGCTTTGAAACTAATTACATTTTTAAACAACAAAAACAGAGAAGATCTTGAAGAATTGAAAAATTCAGGATAGGACTGAAAGCATACTACAAATCAAGAAAGTCTTGAACAAAAGGAATATGATGAACAATTTGGAGGAAAGATGCAAAGACATGAGCTTGTCAATAACAAAGTTCTTCGCCAAATACACTATATTAACACAAGAAGGCCTTCCAGACATTCATTACTTCAATGAAAAACTAATGGTTCAGACAGAGTATGACAAGAAGATAAGAGCATATGCCAAAGAACAGGTAAATAAGCCTCTTCCACAAGGTTCCCCAACTGGAAAAGTTACTTTGGAATATTTTGAGAACTTGTGTTTTCTACAAAATGAGATTAAACACATATTCATTGTCAAGCCCAACTTTTCTAAGTACACAGAGGTAGATGAGAGCTATAGGAAATTGAAGAACATGAGAATTCCTAGTGCAGAACAATGGTAAGAATTCACTGACTTGATATAAAGGTTTGTAAACAAGAGCAGAAAATTACATGAAAAGCATAATATTATTGTTGCCTAAAGGGTAAGATTTGCAGTTAAAGTGTATCAGGGTAATAATCAGAGTCAAAGAGTATCATTCAAAACACTTTTTACTGCAGGTTATTCCTTATTTTACAGTAGTAAGGCAATAAGGAAATAGTGTAAAGAGTATAAAAGATAAAGCACAGGTTAAAGAATGTGAAATGGAAAGAGTATCTTCCAAGCTATCTTCTAACAAGATATTGTTTCCAAGTATTAGCAAGCAACTACAACAAAGAAATAAGTTAAGATAATTAGTCCTATTTTTTATTGATAAGAGGACATCTTTCCAGTTTGTTTTGCAGTTGTCCCTCTTTCTATGTAATAATCTTTATTTTTTCCTAGAGATATTCTCATATCTCTTAGATATTTTGTAAACAATAAATTTGTATAAATACTTCTCTTTTTGAAGTATTAAGGGTGGAATAAAAGTTGCTGAGATTATTATAGATATTTTTGCTAGTGTTTTGGAGGCTCATGTGTTGATTGCATAGCAGCAGACTGGACAACAACTAACTAGACTTCATAAATCAGGATTCTTGCGATAAGCTAATGAGTAAAGTGATTTCTTTATGTCATTGTTTCCTTTTCTGAAGTTCCATTCAATTTCATATATGTGTTCAAATCTGAATGATTAATTAGGAGTATTATTTCAGGATAAGTGTAAAAAACTCTCTGTCTTAAAAAATTGATCATTTCAATGTTTTTTGTTGATTTCCGGACCTAGGAATTCTTAGTTTCTCCTGAGTCCTGCTTGACCTCTGCCTCCTCATCCTTATTTCTGGATCAAAGGATCCATCATTTCCCTTTATCTTGAAAGCAAGCCATCCCATCTATTGGGGTCCTGTGATTTGGCAGATTGGCATGCCAAGTGACAAGGCAACATGCAAACCAATCTTTAGAGCCCTAGGATCTAGCCTTCCTAGTCTCAGAGAGGGATCTCTCAAAATGTTTATAAGGATATGTCTTGAATGGTTTAGAAGTTGATTTTAGGCTAGCTATGAAGTGCAGGGTTGTTTGTTTTGATTGGTTGGACAAATATGTTTCATGCAGTATAGATAGAGCATGGGAATCTACAAGCCATTGGGCAATGGAGTCATGTGAAAATCCAAATAGTTTTGATTGATAAGGAAGGGAAACTAGAGGGAAAATATAACTTGGTCAAGGATCTGTTGAATAATATAGGTGAAATGGGATGAACATTAAGGACTAAGAGTGAAAAGCAAACTAAACCCTCTCACAATGACTTAAAGGATTTGAGGAATGCCCTATTTCCTCTAGTAAGCTCATTGTTTTGGACTTAATTGACATAAATACTCAAATAAAAGGATAAATGCAGACTAAAACCCTCTTAATGAATTATAGGATTCAGGGAATGCCCTATTTCCTCCTATAAGTTCATTGTTGAGAGCTTAATCAACAATGACATACAATTGCATTCAAAGAGGAGGGAATGCCTTAGACATCTAGGACTGCAATTATAGGGACCTTTAACACAATAATTACAGTAAGGAATAGAGGGTATGATTGAAACAAACCTCTCTGTAAAACTGCAAGCATTAATAATTAAAGGGAGATTTCAGATACAACATTCAGTGGCAAAGAAAGAGGGAACGCCTAAACAGTCTTTAGCACAATTGAATTAACCATTTCTGAAATAAAACAAACTGAATATTCAAGAGAGCTGTCAAACTACCCTGTCACGTTCAGTAGTAGAAAACATATAAATAATGAAGGATAAATAGGTCAGAGGTGCTTCTAAGATACATTTCTCTGCCTAAACTTTTTATCCTACTGTAAGTCAAAGCATAATGGAACAAAGTGATAAGTATGGAATAACATTAACAATAAGAGATTACTTCACCAAAACCAGGCTTAGGGATCCAATGGTCCAACCTCCTTCATTCAACAGAGAAAACAAAGACTTCCACACTCCTTCAAAACACCAATGCTTCTTCAAAGCAACAATCTATGTATTACTTTTGAAAACACCAAATGCCAGCCTTTTATAATGAGACTTCAAAGATTCTTTATTGGAAAACTGAGAAAAAGTAGGTGAAGACAGCTTTAATGAACATCAGAGATAGGAGAAGTGCATTCAAATGCTCCATTCCAATGTCATAAACATTACATTAAATCCCAGACAGACTTAGTGACTTCGTAGCTTGTTGAGGCCATTTTGATATGACAGAGATCACCCTACAGGATGTCCTTTAGGAGAAAACACTGCCTGTAGCAGTACTGTCATTTTCCTAGTGTAAGTTAAGTGCAAGCATGGGTTTTGAGGCGCCCCATACTTCCAAATAATTGCTCTGATAGTTTGTGGTATTTTTCTTTGATGTGGTAACTGCTGGGATGTTTTTTGTGCATGGAGGTAGGCTGTATGTGTCAGTCAACGTTCTGCGCCAATAACTACTCTATCCCTCTGTACTTGAAACTATTTAAGCTTGATTGTGCCCCTTCTTTGTTGATCTGCTCGAACTGTTCATACCTGTTGTTCTCGAAGGTACCTTTAGTCTTTTGTATATTTTTTCTTCAACATGTTATGCCCTTGATTGTTCATTTAATCTTCAAACTTTGTTTCTACCACTTGGTACTTGATCTTTACCATTTCTGAGTTTGTGTGTATAGGTGGTGGGTTTTGCTGAGCTGGAGGGTCTGATTGCTCAAACAGTGTTCATGACTCACCGTTCGAGATGTAGAAATTGTCCTTGTTGGTCTCTCTTCTACATTGATCAAGTCATAGGGTCGTCACCCTGAAACTTGTGTCACCACTCTGTGAATGTGGAGATCCTTATGAATTATTCGCCACTAACCTGCAATACACACGATAAAATGTTATGAAATCCTACACAGGGGGTTTAAAACTGCTTACAGAAGGCACTGGGGTGGCGAAGGAGCAGTGAGGATGGTGATTGCAGTGGAAAATCGAGAAAAGAACCTTGGCAGAGCAGCTAACCAGGTCCAATGGAAGTTTGGGTGGGACGAGGAACGTGGACCGTAAGATCAGGCTGATCTATGGTGGATATCTCTTGATGAGTGTTTCGGAAGAGAGATGGGAAGAAAATGCATTGAGGTCGTGATATAATATGGACCGTGTGATCTTCAGAGATCGATGGCTAGGATTAAATTAGGAGCGACGTTGCGAAGGGTAGCGGTATGGCGGAAAACTGGGAATGGTTTTCGCAAAATAAAATGGCAGGAGGCGGTTTTGAGCGACTGGATTGCGATTCCATACACCGGGCGACACGTGGATTCTTGAAACCGCCTATTTCGCAAAGTTTTGAAATGTTAATCCTCGGGCATAAAAATTTTTCGATATGGAGTGTCAGCCGTCTGATCATGATGTGTTGATCTGACGGTGCGGGTTGCATGCGATAGGCACAAAGATGCAGGGGTGGAAAACATGGTGGGCAAGGTGATGACGTACGACGTTTTTCACGTAGCGGGCGGAGGTCGAAAGGCTAGGTAGTGTGATGGCTGTAGATCTTCTTAGATCAAAAACCAGGTTTACATCGCAAGGTCGAGGAAAAATAACAAAGGGAAACAACTTTTGCGATTGCGATGGCGGGGGCTATGGGAAGAGCATGATTGAATCTCAGCCGTCGGTTCTTGTGGATTCGACGGTCAAGATTAGATCGCAGGATCGGAGGAGAACGGTCAAAGGGAATAAATGTTCTACAATTGCAATGGTGGGGGCCAACCATAAGGCAAAAACGTGGTTCTGTGGAAAGTGGAAGGACCGAAGGCAGAAGAAAAGGGGGCTTATCGCATTAGAAGATTAGAAGAGTAAAGGCAAGGCCAGGGAAAGGAAAAATCTGATTGCGATGAGCAATGAGGCTCAGTGCATGGTTCTGAGCAACGGGTCATATGCGGAGAAAGGGGTTAAGGGCTAAGCTGAAAGGGGCTTAAGTCCTTAGTGAGAAAATGAATATTTTCAAGGATTTTAAAGGGTTTTTTGAGGGATATGGAGGTTTCTATAGGGGTAAAGATGAGTTTTCAAACCTTATAAAGGGGGTTTCACACAGCTTGAAGGGAACTTGAGGCCTTTGGAGGCTAAATAGAGGGTTGAAAGATTAAAGAAAGCTTTATGAAAATGGGGGGGAGAAAGTGGAAATAGGCAGTTTCAGAGGCCTTTTGGAACAACTTTCTTCGGTGAATCAGCAAGGTTTTAAGATGGGAACAACAATGAAGATTAATTCAAAGGATAAGGAATCATCATAAGACTTCAAGATGATGGATTTTCAAAGGAAATATATCTCTTGAAGGCTTTAAAAACAAATTTAGCCACCATGTGGTATAACAGAACTTATAGGTGGCTAACAATAGCTCCACTTGGGGAGGACAGCTTGCCCTTTAGGTGTCTAGAACCTCAGTAATCTCTATATTTAGCAGACCAGTGCCATTCCATTGGGTAGAATTATTCATTTGACAACCTTTCACTGTCCTACAACAAGAAATCCATTTGAACAATACTTCTACCTACCCCAAACTATTTGTCCTAACATTCTCTTCCTTTAAGTGCACTTGGACAGGCATATCTTTACATATTATTTTGAAAATAGAAAAATAAACCTATCTAATGCTACCCTTATTTCTTCCAAGAGTCCAAATTAAATATTTGGACTCTTAATTCTCTACCTAATCTAATATCTGTCAGGATTAAACAGTCTGACATATTTCCATTCTCTATATTCTAAAACAGAAATGAAAACATAACCAAACCAGGATTAGACTGTCTGATTTGCTATGGGTCCATTGCATAAAGACAAGTTGCATATGAACTGAAATTTGCAGAGATTCAAAAACAAAATTTTGAAGGCTAAAGATCTAAAATTCAAAAACACTCTTCCTTCTTGTTGTGACTCAGATTTTGAGCTTTTTAGAGTCACCTTTCTTTTTTCATTTCAGCTTTGGTTTTGATCTTGTTAGAGCTGCTTTCTTCTTCTTGGTTGGTTCAAGTTTTGAGCAATTTAGAACCAGTTCTCTTTCCTTTCTTCTATCCTAATCTGTTCTACTGATAAACCAAGATTAAACATTTTGGCAAATCCTCTTCACTATCCTATCAGCAGTAAATTGAAATCTCCCCAATCATGATTAGGTTGTATGATTGGACAGTAGTGCTCCTTAAAGTAGTGGCATTTGGGCTTACGCACTTTCATATTTTCCTTTCTTATTGGTATGGGGCTATACATTTCTTGTTTTATTTCTACCTTCTTTTCCATTTTTCTATTGTTTTTGTATTTTTCTCATTTTTCTTCTACAAAGGAATAAACAAAAAAGACTAACTAGATGCTCAAGAGCTGAGCTTTATTGACATTTCCTGCCTACCCTAATCTAACTTGGAATATTTACATGTTTAGCCAATGAAATCTCTTTTCCAGTACAACCAATCCAGTAAATGATTCCATGATTGGTCCTTTCTCATCTCTTTGGGCATGCTTGAAAAACAGGGCCACTCCCATTCCCTTTGTTTTTTAGCAGCAGTGCTAAAAAATCTTCTTGCTTTTGGTAACATATTGCTGCTAACAACCTTTATCCCTTATTCAAATATCTTCAAGAAATGAGCATAGGGATCTTGAAATAAAACTGGTTGTGAGTATTTGGAAGATATGTTTCAACCAGGATTACCTTTTTTTTCTCCACTGGATCAAGATAAAGATTTTCTTGAGAAAGAAAAACTTCCTCATCTTCGTTATCATCTGAACTGGAGGACTCATCATAAATTGTAGTGTTGTCCTCTTGTAGTCTCGGTAGGCTCTGGTTTAGTGGACTATACTCTATGAAGAGATCATTGTATTCTTGAGCAAGGGTGTGTTCAATTGCTTCCTCTTTTTCAAGGGAAAATTCTTTAGTCTCATCTTGCTCAAAAATTTCTTCATTGTCCTCCTCCTCAACTTCTGAGCTGAAAGGCTGCTGACTTCCAATCACATGAAAAATGTTACTGATGAGCTAACTTTGTTGATTGCTGCTTTCAAGCTGATGATAGTGACATTCATGACACCAATCAATTGCTGGTTTCCTTGCATGATTAGTTTCCTCTTGAAGCTCATCATCATCATCAGACTGGTCAAAAATTGGCAAATCATCAGTATAAACAATATCACCAATTAAGCATATTGGGTTATCAGTTTGTTTTTCTTTCAACTGATCCACAAGTTTGTTTTCTATTTCGAGACAACAAGGTTCAATAGGTAGATGAGCAGAAGTTTTTTTTTCTAATGAAGATTTGAGGGCCGACTGTTTGTTTAATATTTGGTCAATTTCTTCTTCTGTCAAAAGAGGAATTTTTCTTTTGCTTTGGACAGAAGTACAGTAGTCCTCTTTCTCTTGTATTGGCTGATTTTGAGGCTAGATGTCTTCTTGAGCCTCTTCTAGGGAATCATTACTTGTGCTTGCAGGGAAACTTTGAGGATTTTCTTCTTTTTCCTAATCTATCTCAGTTTCAAATAACTCCTCATGATTTTCATGGCAGTCACTTTGAATATAAGGTTCATGAGTTGTTTCTACTATATTTTCAGGATGCCACTCTCCCTTTAAAATTTGAAATGAGTTATAACATAGATGGAGAGTCCCTATATGTGTTGATTTTTCTTCTATTTTAGATTTTATGTTTCCTAGGTGGCCTATTGTCTCCTCAAAACACTACTCACTTTTTGCCTTTGCATTTTGGTTGTAAAGTTCTCTTAACAGCATAATACAAGATAAAGGTATGCTGTCAAGACTTTCTTCACAACATTATTAATTGTTTTCTCTGTAATCTTTCTCACCATCTTCTATAAAGTCTTGATCATTATACATATCTTGCTCATTGTCTAGGTATTGTAGTGGTTGAGTTTGTTCTTGATCAGGGAAAGGCATAGGTTGCTTTGGATAATTGACATTTGTATCATCCTCATGCCTATCCAATATTTTATCAAGTATGTACACTATTTTTCCAATTAGGTCCAATAATGTGTTTAGTTTAGCTTCTCTGTCTATACTTGATTCCATGTTTGTAATAAAGAGGTCACTGTATCTTTTCAACCAGTTCAGATTTTTCTACCAGTGGAGTCACTAGGTCTTTTGGGATTGTGGAGTTGCTAGGTAGAAGATTTTGAGCTTTTCTGTCCACCATCAGCATGATTGGGTTTTCTCAATGCATTCCCAGGGGATTTTACAAGGACTAGTGAAGTAATAGGCCTACTGGAGGCCAGTGGAGTCGCTAGGTGGAAATTTTTAGCTCCTTTGGAGGTAAAATGTTCTATGGTCCACCACCAATGTTTATTATGAAGCCAATCTGAAATATCTTTTGAGTTTTGTGAGTTTTGTGTGGTTATTTAAGGACTTACTAAGTCTACAAGAGTTTGCTAGACTATCATATACTCATTAAGTCCCACTGTGATCACCATTATGTCGGTGTGAGCGGTGGGATAAGTCCACAAGGTGTTCTTTTAGTACAGGGACTTATGAATGTTCATAGATGTGTATGTTTAGTACTTATTTCAGAAGGTCCCACCGTGATCACCATTATGTTGGTGTGAATGGTGGGATAAGTCCACAAGATGATATCCTTAAGGTATTCTTTGTCAAGATAAGGGCCTAAAGAGTTTTTAAGAAGTACTTAGGCAACTATGAACTCAATAGGTCCCACCGTGATTGCCATTATGTTGGGGTCCTGTGATTTGGCAGATTGGCATGCCAAGTGACAAGGCAACATGCAAACCAAGCTTTAGAGCTCTAGGATCTAGCCCTACTAGCAGAGAGGGATCTCTCAATATTTTTATAAGGATATGTCTTGAATGGTTTAGAAGTTGATTTTAGGCTAGCTATGAAGTGCAGGGTTGTTTGTTTTGTTTGGTTGGACAAATATGTTTCATGCAGTATAGATAGAGCATGGGAATCTACAAGCCATTGGGCAATGGAGTCATGTGAAAATCAAAATAGTTCTGATTGAGAAGGAAGGGAAACCAGAGGGAAAATCTAACTTGGTCAAGGATCTGTTGAATAATATAGGTGAAATGGGATGAACATTAAGGACTAAGAGTGAAAAGAAAGCTAAACCCTCTCACAATGACTTAAAGGATTCAAGGAATGCTCTATTTCCTCCAGTAAGCTCACTGTTTTGGACTTAATCGACATAAATACTCAAATAAAAGGATAAATGCAAATTAAAACCCGGTTAATGAATTATAGGATTTGGGGAATGCCCTATTTCCTCCTATAAGTTCATTGTTGAGAGCTTAATCAACAAAGACATACAATTGTATTCAAAGAAGAGGGCACGCCTTAGACATCTAGGACTGCAATTATAGGGACCTTTAACACAATAATTACAGTAAGGAACAGAGGGTATGATTGAAACAGACCTCTCTGTCAAGCTGCAAGCATTAATAATTAAAGGGAGATTTCAAATACAACATTCAGTGGCAAAGAAAGAGGGAATGCCTAAACAGTCTTTAGCACAACTGAATTAACCATTTCTGAAATAAAACAAACTGAATATTCAAGAGAGCTGTCAAACTACCCCGTCACGTTCAGTAGTAGAAAACATATAAACAGTGAAGGATAAACATGTTAGAGATGCTTCTAAGATACATTTCTCTGCCTAAACTTTTTATCCTACTGTAAGTCAAAGCATAATGGAACAAAGTGATAAATGGGGAATAACATTAACAATAAGAGATTACTTCACCAAAACCAGGCTCAAGGATACAATGGTCCAGCCTCCTTCATTCAACAGAGAAAACAAAGACTTCCACACTCCTTCAGAACACCAATGCTTCTTCAAAGCAGCAATCTATGTATTACTTTTGAAAACACCAAATGCCAACCTTTTACAATGAGACTTCAAAGAGTCTTTATAGGAAAACTGAGGAAAAGTAGGTGAAGACAACTTTAATTAACATCAGAGATAGGAGAAGTGCATTCGAATGCTCCATTCCAATTTCATAAACATTACATTAAATCCCAGACAGACTTAGTGACTTCGTAGCTTGTTGAGGCCATTTTGATATGACAGAGATCACCCTATAGGATTTCCTTTAGGAGAAAACATTGCCTGCAGTAGTATTGTCATTTTACTAGTGTAAGTTAAGTGCAAGCATGGTTTTTGAGGCCCCCCATACTTCCAAATAACTACTCTGACAATTTGTGGTATTTTTCTTTGATGTGGTAACTGCTGGGATGTTTTTTGTGCATGGAGGTAGGTTGTATGTGTCAGTCAACGTTCTGCACCAATAACTACTCTGTCCCTCTATCCTTGAAACTATTTAAGCCTGATTGTGCCCCTTCTTTGTTGATCTGCTCGAACTGTTCATACCTGTTGTTCCCAAAGGTACCTTTAGTCTTCTGTATATTTTTTCTTCAATGTGTTATGCCCTTTATTGTTCATTTAATATTCAAACTTTTTTTCTGCCACTTGGTACTTGATCTTTACCATTTCTGAGTTTATGTGTATAGGTGGCGGGTTTTGCTGAGCTGGAGGGTCTGATTGCTCAAATAGTGTTCATGACTTACCGTTCGAGACATAGAAATTGTCCCTGCTGGTCTCCCTTTTGCATTGATCAAGTCATAGGATCGTCACCCTGAAACTTGTGTCACCACTGTGTGACTATGGGGAGCCTTATGAATTATTCGCCACTAACCTAGAATACATATGATAAAAACATTATGAAATCCTACGCGAGGGTTTAAAACTACTTATAGAAGGCTCTGGGGTGGCGTAGGAGCAGTGAGGATGGTGATTGCAGCGGAAAATCGGGAAGAAAACGTTGGTAGAGCAGCTAACCAGGTCCAATGGAAGTTTGGGTGGGACGAGGAACGTGGACCATTAGATCATGCTGATCTACGGTGGAGATCTCTCGATGAGCATTTCAGAAGAGAGACGAGAAGAAAATGCATTGATTTCGCGATATAATATGGACTGTGTGATCTTCAGAGATAGACGGCTAGGATTAAATCAGGAGCGACGTTGCGGAGGGCAGCGGTATGGCAGAAAACCGGGAATGGTTTTTGCAAAATAAAATGGGGGAGGCGGTTTTGAGTGAATGGAATGCAATTCCATACACTGGGAGACACATGGATTCTTGAAACCACCTATTTTGCAAATTTTTGAAACTTTAATCCTCGGGCATAAAAATTTTGTGATATGGAGTGTCATTCATATGATCATGAGGTGTTGATCGGACAGTGCAGGTTGCGTGCGATAGGCACAAAGATGTAGGGGCGGAAAACATGGTGGGCTAGGTGATGACGTGCAACGTTTGTCATGTAGCAGGTGGAGGTCGAAGGGCTAGGTGATGCGATGGCCGTAGATCTTCTTAGATCAACGGCCAGGATTACATCGCAAGGTTGGGAAAAGAACAAAGGGAAAAAACTTTTGCGATTGCGATGGCGAGGGCTATGGGCAGAGTGCGATTGAATCTCGGCAGTCTATTCTTATGGATTCGACGATCAAGATTAGATCGGAGGATCGGAGGAGAAAGGGAAAAAACGAAGGGAATCAATTTTCTACGATTGCAATGGCGGGGGCCAACCATAAGGCAAAAACGTGGTTCTATGGAAAGTGGAAGGACCGAAAGCAAAAGAAAAGGGGGCTTATCACATCGGAAGATTAGAAGAGTAAAGGGAAGGCCAGGGGAAGGAAAACTCCAATTTCGATGATCGATGAGGCTCAACGCCTGGTTCTTAGCACTGGGTCATATGCGGAGAAAGGGGTTAAGGGCTAAGCTAAAAGGGGCTTAATTCCTTAGTGAGAAAATGAAGATTTTCAAGGATTTTAAAGGGTTTTTTGAGGGATTTGGAGGTTCCAATAGGGGTAAAGACGGGGTTTCAAAAACTATAAAGGGGGTTTCACACGACTTGAAGGGAATTTAAGGCCTTTAGAGGCTAAATGGAGGGTTGAAAGATGAAAGAAAGCTTTATGAAAATTGGGGGGGAGAAAGTGGAAATAGGCAGTTTCAGAGGCCTTTTGGAAGAGCTTTCTTCGGTGAATCAGCATGGTTTTAAGATGGGAACAACAGTGAATATTAATTCAAAGGATAAGGAATCATCATAAGACTTCAAGATGATGGATTTTCAAAGGAAATATATCTCTTGAAGGCTTGAAAAACAAATTTAGCCACCATGTGGTATAACAGAACTTATAGGTGGCTAACACCATCCAATCAAACTATTCAAATATCTGAGGGTTATCTACCTTGCCCTGAGTACATTAGCATCCTTTTGGCCTTGCCTTTCAGTCTTTCTTGCTACATATTGACTCCATAGCCTAATGGAATAGTAGATCCCTCTTTAATTTGTCTCCAAGTAATCTTATTTCCCACCAAAATTTTCAAACAAACCAATTGTCCAATCATACCTAGCCTAAAATTTAAATCTAAAACAAAGTTAAATCATAAGGAGAGATCCCTCTCCGGAATTCAGGAAGGCTAGATCCTCAAATATAAAAGAGGTTAGTGGTTACCCCTAGTTTTCTTTAACTATAAACCAAAATCCCACGACCTAAGAATTACTAGGGTGATAACATACTGGCGACTCCACTGGGGACTTAAACACTCTCTAGTTTTAAGTTTAAACTTAGAGGAAGATTTTTAAAACATATCCTTTCTACTTTAATGTTAATTTTAAAGGTTGTGGGTATTTATACAATAATAATTTTGTCTCCCAAGAAAGTTTGTTATACTAGATCCAACCCTGATCCCAACCCTACAAATATAGTAGACAATCCAAACTAGATAGAAAAAAAGAAAAAACAAACTGTGATTTTAGAAACTAAAGTTCCCTTGAGAAAAGCTAATTCTTTACCCAAAGAATTAGTAAGCTTATCAGATATTGAATTTGATTTCAAGTTTGAAAATTCATTATTTAGAAATAAATCTGAAACTGATTTAAAGGAAACTGTTATAAATCATATTTTTACTTCTTTTGTAAATGATAAACAAAAAATTATTTCAGCCTCAATAAAATCAGACAAAACTGAAATTCAAAGTCCAGTCGAAAGGGTTAATGTTACACAAATTAAAGACATTGATGAAGCTATTAAATTAGCCAATTTTTTGTCTCAATTTAAACCTCTAGTTTCTCAATTATCCACCAACATCTTTCCAGCAGCAGATTATAATCTATATGCTGCCACTTCATTTACAGATTCCACTATCAGTTCACCCACAAAGCCTGTTATTCTTGATTTGCCTTTGCAACCTAGGATCATATATTCATCATACCCTCAATCCACTACAACTTCATCCACAAAACCATTCATTCCTAAGTTTCCTGTGCAACCTAGGATAGTATTTCCATCATCTACTCAGTCCACTACATCCACTACCACTGCACCCACTAGCTTCATAAGCACTTTGTCTATATTTCCTAGCCATACAACTTATTTTTCATCCCCTTTTCCAAGCTCTTCAAGTACAACCTTCAGCACATCTACTGTTATAACCAACACTATCCCTGCAATTACTACTGTACCTCCCAGTTTAGCAAAAATCCAAGCCATGGCAGCTAGATATGCTCCCCTGGTCTTACCTCAAAACCTCCATGACATGCCCCAAAATTACCAAAAGGATATCCCATTATTTGATAATTGTTCACAAATTACTGCACAACAACATATCACCAAAAAGAATGATTTTTTGGAAATTTATGACATAGATGAATCTAATGTATGAATGAGGTTGTTTGCACAGAGCTTAATTGGAGAATTAAAAACATGGTTTAGAAATTTAGGTGCTGGTAGTATAGCAGACTTAACTGCCTTTCATATAGCTTTCCTAAATAAATGGGAAAAGAAAAAGAATCCCCTACAAATATTATCTGAGTTTGATGTTGTTAAAAGAACTCCTACTGAGTCTATCCAAGACTTTTTCACTAGATACAACATTATCTACAATTCTATTCCTGCAAACCTTAAACCCAATCCATATTCTATGCTGCTCAAATTCCCAAATTGTTTTGATGTAGACATGGCCTACCAACTTAGAGAAAGAGATGCAGAGACCCTAGAACAAATGCAACTGAATGTTGTTGGTGTAGAAATCAATATCCTTGCCAAAAAATCCAGACTTAGAAATGAGAGGAGGGTCACCATCAAAGAAGAGAATTCAAGCTTAGATGGTAAATTTGATTTTATTAACAAAACTTTAGAAAAAGTAGTTGAGAGATTAGACCACAGTGAGAGGAAACCGCAATGGGATAATCAATCCCAAATCAGAAATCCCAATTATAGAAAAAATAACAATCCTGGGAAAGGTAAAAACCCTCCCCAGATCAAAACATTAGGCCCCCATTCCAAGATAACTTTGCTGAAATTTCTCAAAACAATGTTGAGGATGAGGAAGATATCAACATAGTAATGGGGATAGATGAAAGCAATACAATTTTCCTCACTCAGGAGGATCGGGAACTCTTTGAGCTACAACAGTTGAAAGTGGAATCTGGTGAATCTTTTGACTATAAGCAAGGTTATGACTTTGCAATTAATGACATTCACAACCAATATAACCTTAGGAGCAAGAAAAAAAATGAGCCTACTACAAAAAATGATGCTCCAACTCAACAAAATCAAAACAAAAAGAATATAGAGGCTCCCAAAACAAAGTTTTTGTAGATTCTTCCTAGAGAAAATAAACAAAATTCAAACCCACCCAGTCCTAAGATTGTAGATATCACTGATGAGGTGGCTCAATCCTCCAAAGATGCCCAAAAGGCTAATACCACAAAGGCTACCAATTCAACAATAGTTACTGATCCAAAAAAGAATCCAGCTGACTCAAAATCATCAAATCCTAAATCTTTTGCTAAAAATTCCAAATCTGACAAAGCATCTGCTAACACTCAAAATGTTCCTGAAAAAAGAATCAAAGATAGCAGAAATCAGGAAACTCAAACAGAAGATAAAAGAAAATCTCAAGCTAAAGTTAAAACTGCTGAAACTCAAGAAAAATCATCCCAAACTAATATTCCAAAGGATGAATTAATTCAAGCTATCAAATCTCAGTCGACATTTAACATTCAATATGAAATATCTAAGTTGAAGATAGTCGTTCCCTTAATTGAATTGGCTAAAAATGACTTGTTCAGATCTATTATTACTGAAACATTGAATGTAAATGAAAATGAGGATACAATTAATATGAGTGATGATGGACCTAAATTAATCTTTGGATGAAATGTAGATGGTAAGCATTCAAATGGGTCAGTACCTCCATTTTACGTAAGTCTTACTATCCATGATCAGATATTACATAATGCAATGCTAGATACTGGAGCTTCCCATAATATAATGCCCAAATCAATAATAGAAACCCTGAATCTAGACATACCCCAGCCATATAAAGATTTATTCTCATTTGATTCAAGTAAAGTTCAATGCATAATATTAATTAAATATTTGTGTGTTAACTTGGTCCAATATCCTGGTAAAAGCATGATCATGGATGTTGTGGTAGCTGATATCCCGCCAAAATATGGCATGCTTCTTTCTCACTCATGGGGAGAAAAGTTGCAGGGATGTCTACAACTTGACATGAGTTATGCCACTATCTCGGTATTTGGACAGCCCAAAAAGCTTTACAGAGAAACCTTAATGAATTTTATGATCAGTAGTGCCGAAAGAACTACCAATTATCCAATCTATTCAACTCCTACTGATCTTGATTCCTTTATTCTCTGTAACTCTGATCATAATAATATCCAAACTAAAATCACTGATATAAAGCCTAAAATAATGGAGGATTACATTGGTCATGAAGCTTTATGGCATTTGGATTTTGATGGATCAGTGAATAAATCAGGAGCTGGAGCTGGTGTATGGATCACCAACATTGAAACTAGCCATTCCCAAGGGCATGCCTTTAGATTGAATTTCAAATGTACCAATAACATGGCTAAATATGAGGCTTTAATCTTAGGTCTTCAAATTATTAGAAAATTGGGAGGTCAAAGGATATTAGTCATGGGAGATTTGGAGTTAGTTATCAAGAAAATAAACGCAGAATACTCTATCCACAATCCTAGATTAGCCAGATACAGGGACACAACAACAGATTTGGTTGAAGATTTGTTAGAATGAAAGTTTGCTATTATTGCTAGGAAACAGAATTTACAAGCCCATTGTTTAGCAACCTTCGCCAGCACTTGCAAACTTCCATTTTCACCAATACAAAAATACACTACTGAAATCAAACACAGACCTATTGTCCTAGATAATGTAAAATACTAGCAAATTTTCTCAGAAGACGAAAAAATCTATCATTTTTTGAACAATGAGGGAGAGTTTCAGAATTTCCAAATTGATAATGGTTGTAATATAGATTCATATTGTAACATTGATTCAATTTTTTGTCAAATAGATGATTTAGATGTACATAATTTTGATAGACCTACTATATTTACTCAAAGTGACATAGATGACTTGGAAAAAGTAGATATAGAGGAAATGATGGAAGATGAACCCGATTTGATAGATTTGAAACATAACATTTTACCAAAAGGTTTGAATCCCTTAGAATACTTGTTTTATTCCAATGATGTGGCCAAAAAGCCAAAAATGGAACCAGTCAGGTCTGATATTGAAGAGTGTAACATAGGAACAAATGAAAAACCAAAAATGATCAAAATGTCAAAGTCCTTACCATCAGAAGAAAAGGTTAAATATATAGAACGTTTGAAAGAATACCAGGATTTTTTTGCATGGGGTTATGAAGATCTAAAAACTTACAACAAAGACATAATTCAACATAATATTCCTTTGAAAGAAAATCAAAAACATTTTCAACAAAAATTAAGAAGGATTAATCCAATTTTGTTACCTTTAATTGAAAAAGAGGTTAAAAGAATGTTTGATTCACAAATAATTGCACCAGTTAGGTATTCTGATTGGGTTTCTAATTTAGTGCCCACCAGAAAGAAAATAGGAGAAATTTGAATGTGTATAGACTTTAGAAATCTCAATAAAGATTCCTTGAAATAAAATTACCCCTTGCCTAAAATGGATCATATTTTACAGAGGGTGGCAGATTCTTCAGGCATTTCTTTACTAGATGGTTTCTCTAGTTATAATAAAATTCTAGTTCATAAAGATGATCAAACTAAAACTTCATTTACCACTCCTTGGGGCACTTTAATGTATGTGAAAATGCCTTTTGGATTGAAAAATGCAGGAGCTACTTTTCAGAGGGCCATGGATATTGCGTTTGCTAAGGAAATCCATGAATTTTTAGTTATCTATGCTGATGATATTACTGTCTTTTCAAAAACAAATGATGAACACTTAGATCACCTGAGATGAGTCTTTATCAAGTGTAAAAAATATGGTATATCCCTAAATCCTAAAAAGACTCTTTTCGGACTAGAAGAAGTAAAAATGTTAGGACACATAATCTCCAAGGAAAGCATTAGAATAGACCCTACAAGAATTGAAGCTATTTTGAACATTCAACCACCAAGAAACATAAAAAAAATTCAAGCATTCTTGGGTAAAATCAAATTTTTAAGAATATTTATCTCTAACCTGGCTGAAATCATGAAAGAAATCAACAATATTATTAAAAAGGACTCTGCAATAAAGTGGACTATAAAAGCCAAACAATCTTTTGAATCCATAAAATAGGCCTTGACAAAAGCACCAGTCCTCCTTGACCTAGATTATGTTGGTGTCCCGTGTTTTGATAGTTTGGAAAATAAAAAGACAAGGCAACATCAGAACCAATCTTTAGAGTTGCAGGATCTAGTCCTCCTGTTCTCAGAGAGGGATCTCTCAAATTTTTGTTTGTAAACGTTTATCTTGTGTGCTTTGAATATTGGTTTTAGACTAGTTATTAAGTGCAGGTGTTTGATTGTTTGTTTGGTTGAATTGATATAGAAGAACATGAAAGGTCTAGAAAAGATATATAGAAAGGAGAAACATATGGTTCATTGCGCAATGGAGTCAAGAAGAGGTCATAACATACTCATCAATGGATATGGGATATCAAAGGGAAAATATAACTTGGCCGCAGGATCCTTTTTTTGGAATGAGATGGACATCAATGATTTGGAAAGAGAAGTTTAATTCTCAAACAAATGGAATTTGAAAGCACAACTTGAACAATAAAGAGCTATTTGGTAGACAGGGCTAACCATAAATTCTACAAATCACACCTTTAAGCAAATAATGATTTCAAAGCAACTTTTAAAATGAAATCTAAGATTCGGGGAACACCCTATTTCCTCAAATATTTTATTTCAAATGACTTAGAAAACGTAAAATATTCACTGATAATTGCAGCCATAGAAGAGGGAACACCTAACACATCTATGATTACAACTATAAAGACCTTTAAGCCACTGTTTAAGCAAGGACAAAGGGCAAGATCAGAACAACCTCCTTGGCTTACTGTAAACATAAATACTACAAAGGGAGACTTCAATAACAACCTTTTAAGTGGCAGCAGACAAGCAGGGAGAACCATAAATCATGCTGAAACCAATTGTTCGAACTATTAAGGAAATAAACAAGCATGAGGACTAAAGAGAGAGATTAAAGACTCTAAAATACCTCAGCAGAAGAAAACATGAAACAATGAAGGATGAACAGGTCTAAGGTGCTTCCAGGAGTCATTTCTTAGCCTAAAAATTTCAACCTAATGTACTAAGAAATTATGGAACAAAATGAAGACAAGGGAAAAACATTAAACAGTTTAGAATACTTCACCAACAGCCAAGCTCATGGATCCAATGATAGAGCCTTCTCAGAAACAAGCAAGCAACAACATCATCAAGGCTTCTAAGACTTCAATTTTTTCTTCAACTCTAGCAGACTATGTATTATTTCAGAGAGTTTCAGTATTACAACTAGTAATCAACCAACCAACACTTTCTCATCTTGTCCAGTAGTATTTACAGAGAAAATGAGGAGGTGGAATGGGATAAAATATCTTCTAAGTTCAATTAATATAGTGCACTGTCTCTCGGCCTTTGAGTGGCTTAATAGAGAAGATTTTTGGTATTTCCCCTGTATTAATTGGTTTACATTAACTATTAGGCTTGTTGGAAAGAATTTTTTGACTTCAAGGCTTCTTTTTATCCTTGCAATAAATTATACTGACAGTTCACAATAAGTTCCTTTGGTTGAATTAACTGTTCAGCTGTATTGATGCAAAATATCTCCTGTCTGGAAATAAATTTGGCCTTCTTTTGATTGATTTGAGGCTGTAGGTGGCCCTGTGTCAGCTGGGGGATTCAATTAGCCCCTGATGTGGTAGTGTAGGCTCTCTGTCTGAGAAAACACTAATGACTTTCTTCAAACTATGTTTAGTTAGGAGGATTAGGCTTTTAATAATCCATTGTTGGCCGTAATCCTCCACAAATCTATCTTCAATCTTCCGTGCTGGTGCGTTTTTGTCTCTCAACACTGATATTCTTTGATTTGTGATTGACATGCTATGTTTATTGGTGTGCAGGGCTGCACAGGGGTGATATGGCATCAATGCCTCATGAACCATTGATGGAGCGTAGAGCTCTTTCTTGCGAATCGTTTCCTCTGGTGAATTAAAGGCGAAAGGATCGTCACCCTCTACCTTTGAATTTTCTTCAGACGTAGCAGAAAAAACCTTGAAACTCTACAAAATACAAACAATATTATGAAATCTTGCATGTATGAGTTTACTGCTTCAGAAGGCGCGTGGAGAGAACGTGGCCGTTGGATGGCATCATCCAACAGACGAGATTGATCAGAATGAGTCGAAAGGAAATGGGGGAAGGAATTAAATCAGAGTCATCAATCGCGCAGAGATCGACGGTCGAGAGTGGAGGAAAAAAGTCAAAGCGGGGGAAACAGGGCGATGAACTTTGTGCCGTCGATCTGCAGATCAGATCAATGGCGGAGACGCTTTAATGAAACGCGTCGTACCTTGGTTATCGCACAGGCATCTTTGGAGAGCGATCAGTGTCGATGAGCAGGCGGTTTTGGAAAATGGGCCCAAGACACGTGGCAGCCGGTGTATGGAATCGCTGCGAAATAGAAGAAACCGTCGCGCGCTCAAAAACGGTGCAATGAAATCCGCTTGGTTTTGTAGTAGTAAGTGGATGGCGGGGACCACCGGGGTAAGAGATCATGCGCCGTCGATCTGCAAATGAGATCGACGGTGAAAAGAGACTATATTTTTGCACTAGCGGAGAATTTCAAAATATAATAAAAACCGAAAAATCTATATATAAATGAAGGTTTAAAATGTGGGGGCGAAATATTAATTCGAAGTGGGTAGGCGCCCGACTGCGGGGCCGTGGGTTACATGGAAAGCCATAAGACCGGGGTTTATGGATTAAGGGATAATCGGTATGGGGTGATGCGATAAGTGCTACGAAGGCTAGCGCTTGGTTCCATCACCAGGGCGCATGGAGGGTAAGGGTTAAAGACTTAGCCCAAAGGGGCTTAAGTATATAATATATAGAAAATATGATTTTTATATATTTTCAATGGTTTTTCAAAGGTTTTGAGGGTTTCGATAAGGAAAGAAAGGGTCTTAAAGCTTATCAAAGGGATTTTGATGAAAGGGAGAAGGCGAGAAACATGAAAATGAGGGATTTTCATGGGAAAAATGAAGTTAGTTTTGGAGGTGGAAGGGAGGGGAAAAAGGTGTTTGTAGCATTTTTTCTTCATGTAATGACACAGAATTTCTGAGTTGAAAAGGGGGAAAGCAGTGAGGATTGTCCAAAATATAGGATATCATCAAAAGACTTTAAGCATCAACAATTTTTAGCAGTGAAATTGTTTCTTGAAGGCTATCCAAAAACATTTAGCCACCACTTGATATGATAGAATTTATAGGTGGCTAACAGTGGCTCCACTTGGGGATGGTGCTTTCTTGAAGGCATCAAGAACTTCAGACTTTGATTCTCTGGGAGGCTGATCAGTTTCCTCATCCTTTGGGCTCCCCTTCCTTTGCTGGGATGATCTTGTTTTGAAACCATATTAGCAGCCATAAAAACAATGGGTCTTCATCAACACAATCTTTCTACTTACCCAATCCTACTTATCTAACATTTTTTCTTCATTGGAGTGCACTTGGATTGGAAAACTCTTTCACAACATTTTATTCTTTTGAAAGTAGGAAATCTAATCTATTTCTACTCCTTATTTCTCCATGGACTCAGATTAAACAGTTGAGTCCATATGATTCTCTACCTAATCTATTATCTATTGTGATTGAACTGTCCAACAGACTTTATTCTCTAAATTCTACAACAGAAATTTAAAAAGCATTCAAGTCAGGATTGAATAGTCTAACTTGATGCTGGTCTATGGCATAAAAACAAGCTGCACATAGACATTATTTTTCAGAAAATTAAATAAAAAATGAGGGCTTAAGATCTAATTTTTCAAAGAATTTCCTTCTCCTTTTTTACAGCTCTATTTTGACTCTTGCTTGAGCTGTCTCTCCTTTATTAACTGGTTCATATTTTAATCTGATTGGAACCAGTTTTACTTACATCCTTTGACTCAAAATTTGAAACCGATTTGATTCGTTTTCTTTTTGAAGCTTTAGGTTCAGATTTTAAGCACGTTTGAACCTTTAATGTCTATCCTAAACTATCTACCGATAAGCCAAGATTAAACAGTTTGGCAAATCAAATTCACTATCCTATCAGCAGAAAATTTAAAGCTAATTAGTCAAGATTAAACAGTTTGACTAATTAGAAGTGTGTTCTTCAAGAGTGGCATTTTAGGTTGCACACTTTCAGATTTGTTTCTCTTTTTTGGTATGGGGCTATACCTTTCTTGTTTTCACAATCTGCCCTCTTTTCTTTCTTTCTCTGTTTTTGTATATTTGATTTTCAAAACTTTGAATGCAATTTTCAGACTATAATATTTACAATGAAAAAATAGAATGCTTTGAAACTTATGATTCTTGGCAGAAGTAATGCTTTAGCATTCTGCCATTGACAGGACCCCCATATAGATCTTCTCCATTCAATTATTTCAAGAAAAATGCATTGTGACCCCTTTTAGCATGAACAATATAGGGACCTTTCCACAAGTTCTCAAACTTTCCATGTTTTCCTTTCTCTTCTCTCCTTGAATCCCACTTAAGAAAATATTTCCAACTTGGAAATTGTATGCCTTAGTCCTCTTATCAAATAGCTTCTTCATATTTTCTTGGACCAACTGTGTTCTCTCATAGACTTCCTCTCTGGTCTACTGTAAATGGATCGTTTGGTTGATTCTTCTCTGCATATCATTCTCTTCAGTCTGCACTTCTTGAAGGAGTTTCATGACTGGAACTCCCAATGAGGTGGGAAAAATTGTGTCCATACCATAGACTAGCTGATAGGGGGACATGTTTATTGATTTCTTTGTAGTTAACCTATCAGCCCATAAGGCATGAACCAGTTTACTGTGCCATGATTTCTGATTTTGTTCCAACAGCTTTTTAATGATATTGATGAGGCTCTTGTTGGAAGATTCAGCTAATCCATTTCCTTGGGGATAGTAAGTAGTGGAATGGCCCAAGGTTATGTGGTATTTGTAATAGAAATCAACCATCTTCTTAGATTTAAAAGCAGCAGCATTGTCTGTTATGATTTTTCTGGGACAACCAAATCTGGATAGGATATTTGTTTCAAGGAACTTGATAATGACAGAGTCATTAGCATTTATGGAGGGTATAGCTTCTACCCACTTGGTAAAGAAGTCAGTGGCTGTGAGGATCCACTTGTGTTGAGCTGAGGAGGATGGGTGAATTTCCCCAATGAAGTCTAAACCCCATTGTTGAAAAGGTGCCTCAACTCTGATGGGATGTAAGGGTAAGGGAAGGAGTTTTCTTTTTCCATCAAAGATTTGACACTTATGGCAAGACATGACCAAATTTTGAGTGTCTGGGAAAAGGGTAGGCCAATAGTAACCAGATCTAAGAATTTTGTTTGTTGTGGCCTTCTAGTAGAGGTGTCCTCCACATTCTCCGTCATGCAACTCATGCATGATTTTTCCTGCATCATCTTCAAGTAAACATTTAAGAAAAATTCCAACAACATTTTTCCAATATAATACCCCATCTAAGATGCAAAAACTCAAAGCTTTTTGTTTCAAAAATATAGCTTTAGTTTTAGACAAAGAAGGAGGGGCATTTAAATATAAAATCACATAAATAATGTCAGCATACCAAGGAGAATTCAGAAATGTTTCTTCAATAAAAGGAGCAGTAGATTCTTCTATTTCTTCCAACACATCTACCATATTCATGTCTAGTGCTTGAAAGTTAGACTCAGCCATAAGTTTTGCTAATCCCTGCCCTTTAACTAGTTTGGTGGGTCTGATTTCTAAGTCATATTCAAGAATAGTTGCAATCCATTTTCCCCTTTTACCATCAGGGTCTTGACTTAGAATTTCCTTGACAACAGTATGTGGAACAAAAGCAATTATGTGAGAGTGTAAAATATAGACCCTAAAGTATTTTAATGCTTTCACTAATGCTAAGGCTTGCTTCTCCATGATGTTATATTTGAGAGGAGCATCTCTTAAGGCCCTACTAAAAAAGGATATTGGTTGTTCTTGCCCTAAATCATTCTTTTGAAGTAATACTGCAACTATTGTATGTTCAGATGCAAAAGAAAAGATATAAAAGTCTTTGGTGAAATCTGGACTAATCAGGACTGGTGTTTGAGTAAGAGTTTGTTTAACCAGTTCGAATGATTGTTTAGCTGGTAAAGTCCATTTTACACCGACATATTTCTTAAGCATGTTTGTAATGTTTTTCAATAGCTCAGCAAGATTGGGGATGAACCTCCTCAGAAAATTAATCTTTCCAATGAAAGATTGTAATTCTTTGAGGCTTCTTGGATGGCTGATCTGCAATATGCCATCTATCCTTGTAGGGTCTATTTTGATTCCCTCTTCCGAAATTATATGGCCAAGAAGTTTACCTTCTTGGAGACCAAAAAGTGTCTTCTTGGGATTCAATGACAAGCCAAATTTCCTACACTTCTCAAAAACTTTTCTTAGGTGAATCAAATGTTCTTCATCCGTTTTTGAGAAAATAGTTATGTCATCAAGGTTAATGATTATGAAATAGCCAATATCTTCAGAGAAGGCTATGTCTATGGCCCTTTGGAAGGTGGCCCTTGCATTCATTAATCCGAAAGGCATTTTGACATACATAAAGGTGCCCCAAGGTGCAGTGAAAGCAGTTTTGATTTGATCACTTGGGAGCAATAACACCTGGTTGTAACCTGAGAACCCATCTAAGAGGGACATTCTTTTGGACCCAACTACCCTTTGAAGTATATGGTCCATTTTAGGTAAGGGGTAGTTGTCTTTTAGAGAGGCTCTGTTTAAATTTCTGAAGTCAATACAGAGCCTAATTTCCCCTGTCTTCTTTCTAACAGAAACTAAGTTTGATACCCACTCTGAATATCTAATTGGTACAATGATCCCAGCAACATGCATATTTTCAATCTCTGCCTTAACTAAACGTAATAAAACATGGTTTATTCTCCTTATTTTTTGTTTAAAAGGATTTTGATTTTCCTTCAAAGGGATTTTATTCTGGATGATGTTGGTATCATACGATTTTAGGTCCTTGTATCCCCAAGCAAAAACATCTTTAAACTCTTTGAACAACTCTATGTACTACAGTTTTATGTGAGCTGGGAGAGTGCTGGATAGCTTGATCATCTTGGGTTCTGCTAGACTGCCTATGTTATGCTCTTTTGTATCTATTTCCACAGGCTCTACTCTCGGTTCTTTGGCTACGTCATTAAAATAAAAAAGGTGTTCTAAAGGTGCTAGACCTCTTGGAATTTTATCATTTTTGCATTGTAAAACCTCCAAGTTTTCTTAGTCCGTGTTGTCAGCTATATCTGCTTCAAAATGATTTTCATAATGATTTATATCAGCAGTATATGTTATTTCAACTTCTGGGATTTGTTCAATATATAAGCAATTTTCTTTATGGCAGGTTTCTGATATTGGTATGCTGAAATCATTTTCTGATTTCAAGAAATCATCTATGTGTTTGTCAGAATCAAACACTTGCCAGTGATCTTCGTTTTCAGGCACGAAAGGCCTATTTTTTACCTTCACACTGAGTTGTTCATTTATTTAGGGTATCTGGCAATTGCTGGCATTGAAAGCGAGTTCATTTGCTAGACGATTCAGTTCTCTTGGAATGAAAATAAGTTCATACTTCTCAAAGGTTTTCAATAGATCAAGGGCAGCGTTTCGATATTCCCTAAGTCTTGGATTTTTAGCTGAGTATTCTCCTTTGATTTGTCTTATGATAAGTTCAGAATCTCCTAAGATTGATATCCTCTGGGCTTCTAACTGTTTAAGCAGTTGTAAGCCTAGGAGAAGTGCTTCATACTCAGCAATATTGTTAGTGCATGGGAAATCCAATTTGTATGAAAAACTCTGTTTTGTATTTTGAATCCACACACCTTCTCCTGCGCTTGTTTTATTACAAGATCCATCAAAGTTTATTTTCCAAAGTATGTCATCCTTGTTTTCATTCTCTCGTTGCTGTTGATTTTCAATGTTTTGCATTTGATTGAGGGGAAGATTGGATTGTTCTGGTGAACTGATTGGGTCCATGTTTTCCTTATCTTGTTGAGTAATTTCATCTTCGTTACATAAGATAAAGGAATCTAAACTTGATTGAATAGAATAGATTGGAGAGTTGTTTGGTTTTTCTATGTTGCTCACCATGTACTTCATGTGAGATTCCCTGTATAGTCTTCTGTTTTGGTTAAAAACAGGGATGGTGGCATAAGACATGTCCATTTGAAGGCTTCCCTAAATTTTGGCTCCCCAAGATCTTGATAAGAGCATGCCATACTTAGGGGGAATGTCAGCTACAACTATGTCCATGACTAAACTCTTAGCAGGGATTTGGGATAAGTTAACACACAAATCTTTGATTAAACCCAAACATTTGACTCTGCTTGAGTCAAAGGAATACAAGTCTTTGTATGGTTTAGTAATTTCTAAGCCTAAACTTTCCATCACTACCTTGGGCATTAGATTGTGCGAAGCTCCTGAGTCTAACATGGCATTATGTAAGATTTTCTCATGTATGTTCAAACTAACATAGAAGGGAGGGACGACCCCTTCTTGGTATTTTCCTTCAACTTTTGGACCAAACAACAATTCAGGTTTGTCGTCTGTCAAGTTTAAGGTGTCAGTATCACTTCCTAAGTTCAAAGCTTTCAAAACTTGGTTTTTGTACACCTCTTGGGTTACTAGTTCAGCTAGGGGGATGGTAATTTTTATCTTAGCAATCTCTCCCTCAAGGCTGAAAGGAACAATTGACTTGTTCGTATTTACATCTGTCTTTTCAATTGAATTCTTTTCAGCGATTTTGAGTTGCTAAACCTTGTTTGGACTGATAATTGGGACAGTTTTATTAAGACCACTAGCTGAGGTGCTAGGAGTACTCTGTTCAACATTCAGCTGGACACTTTTGTCTTTGTTTATGTCTGGTTTCTTGGTCAAAACGTTGGTTTTTTTCTGTTGTCTTTTGGGGCTGAGTTTCTATTTTTTTATTGATAGCGAAATTAGTGTTTTTGTCCTTTGAATTATCTATGTTCCCCTTGCTCCTAAGATCATATTGTTTGTGCACCTCCATTATTTCATTTTCAAACCCCAATCTATAGTCATCAGAGTCTCCATAGGTGTTTGTACTGTGATCAGAGAAGAAATATTGTTCTTCTTCAGTGAGGAAAACATCATCCCCACTGTCTGATCCAATCAAGTTTACATGAGATTCTCCCAACCTTTCAAATTCCCTATCTTCCTCATATTGATCTACATAGTTCTGTTGGAAGGGAGGTCTAATCTGTTGGTCACTTTCTTTTTGCTTATCTTGATTGTTTTCTCTTCTATAATTCTGATTTATATTTCTGTTTTGGTTATTTTGAGGTTCTCTTGGTGGCACTCTCTCATTTAAATTGATCTTCTCAAGCATCCTCTCCATTACCTTCACTAGGTTGTCAATTCTTGTGTCAGAAGTTGAGGTTGAAGGTAGTAGGTCATCTTTATAAGTTACCCTCTTCTCTAATCTCAACCTATTTCTTTTCTCAATTATGTTTGCTTCTACGCTCACAGCTCCTTTCTGCATGTCTTCTAAGGTTAAGTAGTCTCTCTCCCTTAACTGATACATCATGTCAACATCAAGGCCTTCGGGATATCTTACTAAGGCCATGCCTTGAGGAGGTTTCATGTGAGGTGGAAGAGCATTGTAAACACTATTGAACCTAGTGGAGTAGTCATGAACACTCTCTCCTTGATTTCTCTTGAGACTGCTATATTCTGCTAGTATTTGGAGGGGGTTCCTTTTGAGTTCCCATTTTTTGATGAATGTTTGATGCAAGGCAGGGAGATCATTTATGCTGTTAGGAGGTAAGTTTTTTAACCATTTCTTTACATCTCCTCCTAAACTTTGGGCGAAGATTCTCATCTTCACAGTTTCTTCTTCTATCTCCATGTAATCGAATGCCTCCTCCATCCTATCTACATGTTGTTGAGCTGTTGTAGATTCTTTTCCAGTGAAATGAGGGATTTTGGATTGGTAATCATTTGGTAGGGGAAGTAGAGGTTGTGGTAACACTAATGGGGCATACCATGTTTCCATGGTTGAAAATAAGGGTGGATTTACAAGAGGTGGATTTACAATAGTGAAAGTGGGTTGGAGTGGAGTGTTTTGAACAGTGGTAGTATGAATTGGAGTGGAAGAAATACTTGGGCCAGCAAACTGATTTTGAGCAGACTTGTTATGGAAAATACTAAAGTGATGAAGAAGCTGGGAGTTAGGAGGAGTGGAAGGTGAGGCATCTCTACTGAAGCTTTGTTGCAGATCTACAGTGTCAAGGTCAGTTTGGTTTAAGTCACCTTGATATCTAATTCTAAATATGTTCTTTGTATGATGTAAATCAAAGTGTGAATCCTCTAAGACAACAAGGTTTTCAAGGACATAATTTGTTCTTAAGAGGCCGCTGTTAGCAGCTGATTTTCCAGAGTTAGAATTCTGCCATAGAATTCTCTCAGGATTGTCAACGATTAAAGGAGGATTTGGGTCTGGATGGGATCTAGTATTGATCCTATGTGAAGCCAGACTGTTTTTCAAAAATGAGAGAGGTTAAGGTTTTTAGGGATTGTTTTTGGGTATTCTACCTCTCACAATGTCTTATATAGTATGGGACTAGGCTCCTAAAATTCTACAAGGATGGTTAACACAGTCATAAAGAAATCTAGGAATCTAGATGAGTAATAGGCCTACTGGGGATAGTGGAGTCGCCAGGTGGAAACTTTTTAGCTTTTATGAAGGTAAAATATTGGATGGTCCCACCACCATGTTTATTATGAAGCCAAACTGAAATGTTTTGGGTTTTTATGAGTTATTTCGGTCTTACAGGTTAAGAGAGTGTCCTAAATGTGATTTGACACTTAGCTAAGGTTTTTAATCATACACAGTTCACTCTTATGGCTTGGTAACTGATTCCTTCAAGGTTTGATAAGGTTTAATGAGAATCCTAAGGGTTACTTAGTTTGTCACTGATTCAATTAAGTCCTTTCATGATTACCATTTGTTAGGTAGTGCTTGAAGAAGGTTACTTATGTTATAATGGGCCTAAAATTTTTGAAGAAAAGGTTTTCAAACCACTATATTCTTAGTAGGTCCCACCGTGATCGCCATTATGTTGGTGTCCCTTGTTTTGATAGTTTGGCAAATCAAAAGACAAGGCAATATCAGAACCAATCTTTAGAGTTCCAGGATCTAGTCCTCCTGTTCTCAGAGAGGGATCTCTCAAATATTTGTTTGCAAAGGTTTATCTTGTGTGCTTTGAGTATTGGTTTTAGACTAGTTATTAAGTGCAGGTGTTTGTTTTTTTGGTTGAATTGATACAATAGAATATGAAAGGTCTAGGAAGGATATATAGAATGGAGAAAAATCTAGTTCATTGGGCAATTGAGTCAAGAAGAGGTCATAACATACTCATCAATGGATATGGGATATCATAGGGCAAATCTAACTTGGCCGCAGGATCCTTTGTTTTTGGAATGAGGTCTACATCAATGATTTGGAAAGAGAAGTTTAATTCTCAAACAAAGGGAATTTGAAAGCACAACTTGAACAATAAAGAGCTATTTGGTAGACAGGGCTAACCATAAATTCTACAAATCACACCTTTAAGCAAATAATGATTTCAAAACAAATTTTAAAATGAAATCTAAGATTCGGGGAACACCCTATTTCCTCAAATATTTTATTTCAAATTACTTAGAAAACATAAAAGATTCACTGATAATTGTAGTCATAGAAGAGGGAACACCTAACACATCTATGATTACAACTATAAAAGACCTTTAAGACAACTTTTTAAGCAAGGACAAAGGGAAAGATCAAAACAGACCTCCTTGGCTCAATATAAACAGAAATACCTCAAAGGGAGACTTCAACAATAGTTTTTAAGTGGCAACAGACAAGCAGGGAGAACCATAAATCATGTTGAAACCAATTGTTCGAACTATTAAGGAAATAACAATCATGAAGACCAAAGATAGAGATTAAAGACTCTAAAATACCTCAGCAAAAGAAAACATGAAACAGTGAAGTGTTTGTGCTCAACCTAGTCTCCTAAATTGAGTTCATTTAATTGTCAACCAGGATTGGTAAACTACTGAAGTGAGGTGCACTGTATCTGCCTAGGTGTTTGTTTCTTACTGCGTTGTGTTTAGTGTTTTATGATGTTTTTGGTCTTTTGATGGTTTTATGTTCACAAGGAAAAGAACTAAATGCTGATGAAAAGAAGCTACTGGTTAAAAACAGAGTGAAGCCTAATTTGTTGATGACAAATGACAAATGCAAATACTGAGACAGAACCAAACCTAAACTATGACTTAGCAAAATACAAAGCTTGATAATGACTTCAAAAAAATAAATCACAACATGAACTTAACTTGTCCAATTCTTTCATTAAAGGTATTTTGGAAGAGCTTGAGAAATGGGCAGCTAAGTATAAAAATTCTCCTAACTAAACAATTAAACAATCAACTCATAATGATACAACATCCCATCCATGATTAAAGATTTGCTGAAACATATTTGGAAAAGAACATTTGTAACATCATAAGATCTCTACTCTAAAACTAGCTCCTAATTCTATTCTGCAACTTAGTTTAACACCGCTAAAACTCACTCAAAAGTTATAGATTTCCTTTTAGAATAGTCTTTTGAGGAAAGGCTTGTTTGTGAAATGGTAAAAAGGTTGCAAAAGTACTCCAGGCCTTGTACTGATACTATCTTTTGTCCAGATGATTATGAGTTAATATGGGTTTGGAACAAAAGAAGTTTTGTAAATAATGAAGGCCGTGGTATTTAAGTTTAACAACTTATGTAATTTAATATACAATGGATGACAACTAAATGTGGAATGTAAATACATTGAGCTAAGCTAAAACTGAACTAGAGTGCTACCAGTCTACAATAAACAGTGCTAAACTAACAAGCCATTATCAAACTTGAAACAAAATAACAGAGCATGAATTGAATGCAATTTGACTCCGGAGTGCCCTAACTAAGTTATCATGCAATTAATCTATGGGATTCTACAGCCTATTTCGTTCATCATGAATGGAATTTTGGAAGAGCTTGTTAGAACAATCCTGGCTGTACAATTCAATGAAAATGCAAACATGAAAACTGAAAGCAATTACAATTAAAAACTAAGACATCACAACTATTTCCTACTCATTGTTATGATATTTTGGAAGAGATTTTTAAGAGTAAGATCAGCTATGCTACTTAGTGTAAACAAGCAAATGAAACCTACAGTATCACAGTCATGCCTTAGTCATCATAATGATTTTTTGGAAGAGTTTACTAGAATAAGTTCAACTGTGATAATGAACAAAAGAAATTGCAATTAAAATCTATAACACTACAGTCATTTCTCATTCATTATAATGATCTTTTGGAAGAGTTTCTTAGAACAAGTATAGCTATAGTGACTAATGAAATTAACTATGAACTCAAACTTCAAAAACTTGAAAACGAACTAAGATACTTATCTAAATTGCAAAAGTAAAGCCGCTCAGGAGGCAGGGGCCCTCTACCACCAGACGGAATCTAACTCAAGACCAAGTCAGCGCATTCAAAGCAATGTTGTCTTCTTCATTAAAGGAAAATAACTTAAAACAGAGTATTCTCGGTCTTCAGAAATATAACAGTCAATCCATGAAATCTAATCAAAATCTAGAGCCTGTCTCTCGGTTTCCTGAGTACATTTATAACAAATCTTCATAACAGAACTTGCAACAATACGGGGATCATTGTCTTTTCATATCAAAATAGTACTAGAACTCTAAAGATGGCAGCGTAAAGGGACAAAGGACATCTGGACTGTCCTTGTCTTATTAGGAGTCTGCCTCCTTGTATGAGTTCCCACGTACAAAACCACGTCTAGAATTCCATTCATTCTTCATGGCGAGCAACGAACGATGAGGACATGATGTGGAATATACCCATGTGTGGCTTTTCCTGAGAGGACACCTGGAACATGCTTGAACGTGAAGACAGCTGGAGAATTGGTGGTTAGCTACGGAATGTCTGCATTCTGTAGCTAGTTTCAATTCAAAATGCATTACAATGACAAAATCACAAAACTTAGCAAGTTAGCCATGATATTCATTCTTAAAGTAATTTTAACCAATTTCATTGATCATTTGAGCCTGGGATAAAAATGGACAAAAGAAAATGGGGTGAAGTATGATGGAAGAAAGAACAATCTTGGGGCTCAACATACCCCCACTGCTTACTTCTTGCATGTCCTCATGCAACTTATTCCATAAACTCAGAGACTTCTGCAAGAACATCCAACCCTCTTCTTCTTCTTTGCCTGGAAGTTAAAGGTCTTCTGGGCTTCCTGATGACTAGCTTTAACCTTAAATTGGTAAGTGCCCTGATTAACTTCTTGTTCCTCTTTTTCAACTTTTCATTAGCCTTTTCCACTTTGTCCATTTGTAGAGACATGGTTGAATTCATATTGGTTTTGAGTTTGACTTGTTCCTTCAGAATATCATTATCAGTTCTGATATGTCTATTAAGTACTTCCAGCTCGTACCTATCTCTTCTTAACACATCTATTTCGGACAGTGGAGGACTAGGGGTTCTATCTCTACTCTCTGAAGCTTTCCTTTCTAATGTTTCAACATAGTTATAAATCTCTTGCTGTGCAGGGTCAATTTCAGGGGCTTCTTCATTAAAATCTTCTTCAAAATCTTCTTCAATAGATATTTCCTCATCTTCTATGTTTATCACCTCGGTTTGTTTGATATGTGTTTTCCTTAGTTTCCCCCTGAGTCTATGGCTTCTTCTCGGCTGGGATGGTCCCTCTTCTTTTTCTGTGGCAAATTTTCTGATTACCCTCTCTTCCTTAAGCTTTCTCTTAATCTGAGTCAATTTGTTACAGATTATCTATTCACTGCTTTCTTGGATTGCTTTATCAGTTTCAATTTTAGAGGCTCTCCATTTTCTGCTTCTCTTTGTAGGCTGATGTTCAGGTGAAGGCTCTTTTGGTTCCTCAAAGTGATTTCTCACCAAGAAATTATCCCAAGTATCTTTTGTTTTGGCTAAATGGTGTTCAACTAGAATCTTAACCAAGCCATGATGGTATAGAGTTGTTTCTAGGAATTGGACTCTCCTTTGAACACTTGAAGCCATATTTTTTAAACTTTGAAGCAAGAAATAGGGTAAATTAAGCTCTTCTTCCAGAAAATGCATTATCAACCTAATATGGTAAACATAAAAAGTACCATATCTACCTTCACAAGTGATAAATTTTTGTAGAATAAGCAATATGTTTCTCCATTTATTCTTTAATGCAGAGCTTGGAATCCCCTTTTTAAACACAGTGACATCCATACCTGGTGATTTGAGGATTTGCTTCCATGATTCATTATGAAATTCTCTGTTCTTAAACCATCTTTCTCCATGTCTAAGCAATCCTGTTGCTTCTGCAATAAAAACCTCTGTGACAGTGAATTTAATATCTCCAACTTCAACCTCGGTTCCTTTGAATGACCTTGCAAATGTTTTAGTAACTTCTTTGTGGAAGCCATTAAATTTCTCAAGGAATTGCAGCCATCCTGCTTGTTGCAACATTTCTCTACTTTGAGGGTATCCTTCCAGGTATTTTGTGCCCACTGGTTCAGTTCTCACGATGAGGCCCATAATTTCTTCTTCAATCTTCAGATTAGTACTCTTTCTGCTCACGGAGACAATGACTTCAACCCTCAAATTAATACTCCTTTGCTTCACGGTGACAGTGCTTCAATCTTCAAACTGATATACCTCTGCTTCACGGTGATAATGGCTTCAAATTTCAAACTGATAAACCTTTGCTTCACGGTGACAATGGCTTCAAATTTCAAACTGATATACCTCTCCTTCATGGTGACAATGGCTTCAAATTTCAAATTGATATACCTCTGCTTCACGTGACAATGGCTTCAAATTTCAAACTGATATACCTCTGCTCACAGTGATAGAGATACCTCTGTTTTACAGAATGAAATGATGAAGGGTTGGCTACGGAATGGAGTAATAGGGAGTGGTTACAGAACGAGTTAATGAATTGAGGTGAAGAAAACAAATCAATGAGTGAAAAGACCGCGGAGATATTTTACAACGGATTCAAAATTCATCATTAAATGATTTGGCTGGGTGACGTGAGAAAATCAATCACTTCAGCATTTTAACCGCTTAGATGATGATCGGGTATAGGATTTGAAATGAAGGATTTTTATCCAAAGTTTTGCGGAGGGTATATTTGGCATGATCAATAAAAATAATCAAAACAACTTTTCGAATGATTCATAACTAAAGCTATACTAAAGTTTTTTTATGATATGCCATTATAATCAGAATTTTTTTTACCTTTGCTTTTCATCTGCTTTTTGTGGTCTCCATATACTTTGTTCTCCTCTGGAAACCATTACTTTGTGAGTCTTCATAATCCTTCTTGATTTTTCTTGTTCATAGATATACTGGATCATTTTGTTGCAATTCAAATGTCTGTTGATCAGTGCCTTCAGGATCTGTAGCTGCGGAATGACTGCCTGGCTGCGGAAAGTCTGATTAGCTGCAGAATGTCTGTTTAGCTGCAGAATGTACCTGTAGAGAATTTTAATCATGGAATGGAGTGGTTTGGAATATAAGTGGAATATTATATGGAATGGGTGAAGATAGATGATGAAACATGGTATAATGGGATATGTATGAAGTGAATGATGGAGTGGAATGGATTACAATTTATGAAATGGAGTGGAAAAATATAAGAAATGGCCTGCAATCCATGACATGTGTTATTCATTTGCAGAAAAACATCAAACTTTAAATTTTGATATGGAAATGAGGTGGATGAAGTATGGAATGAGATGAATGAAATATGGAATGAAGTGAAGTATGAATGAATGAATGAAATGGAGTATGGATGGATGAGTAAATGGAATGAAATGAAATGAGATGGATCATAAGTGCAATGGATCTGAACTTATGATTTTGTAACAGCTACTTGCAGAAACAAAATGGAAAAGTTAGAGTGTCAGAAAGACTCTGATTTTCACTCTATCTTTTCTGTATAAACATGCCAATCAGTGATTGGTTTTCATGTTTATACTTTTTTTTTTCAAAGAAATGACTTCAGAAAATTCAATCAAGTTGATGAAGAAGAAAGATTCTTCTTCATTAACTTCACATCACTGTTTTCCTGGAACTTCTTGACAAATTCTTCTCTTGAGAGTGGTTTGTAATACAGCTTCAATCTATGACCATTCACAAGAAAAGTGACCTCTTCTTCATCTATTGTCCTGATTTTACTGCTCCATTGTCAAAAAATTTAACAATTTCATATGGCCCTAGCCAATGTGTTTGAAATTTACCTTGAAAATCCTTGAATTTTGAATCAAACAAGAGAGCCCAGTCACCTTCTTTGAACTTCTTCTCTTTGATGTACTTGTCATGCCATCTAGTCCTTTGCTGTTGGACTAGACTTGTTTTCTGAACTGCATCTTGTCTAATCTCATCCAATTCATTAATCTACTCCAGTCTATGCTTTTGTGCCTCCGTTAAATCAAGTCCTAGCTGAACTGCCATTTTGAAAGTTTGAATCTGGAACTCTATGGGAAACAAAACTTGCTTTCCATAAACAAGTTCATAAGGAGTATGGCCTGTTGTGTTTCTCCATGTATTTCTATAGGCCCACAAGGCTTCAGGAAGCCTATCTACCCAATCTCTTCTATGTAAATGAACAGTCTTTGTTAGGATTCCTTCAATGACCTTATTAGTAAATTCCACTTGACCATTTGTTTGTGGATGATAAGGAGTAGATTTTCTATGCCTGATTTTGTACCTCTCCATCATTTGTTCCACTAGCCTTGATGTAAATTGAGCTCCTTGATCTGTAACAATTTCCCTTGGGACACCAAAACTAGTAAAAATATCCTCAAAAAGAAAAGTAACTACAGATGCTTCATTAGCAAAAAGTAATGGCTTGGCCTCTACCCATTTGGTAACATAATCAGTGCAAACTAATATATATCTCTTTTGTCTTGATGGAGGACTAATAGGTCCTACAAAATCCAAAGCCCATTTTTCAAAAGATTCAATATGTACCTGAGGTTGTAATGGCATCTCACCTGAAGGAGAAGGTTTCCCTACCCTTTGGCAACTGTCACACCTTTTGACATACTCTTTAGCATCTTTAAACAAGGATGGCCAATAATATCCTAAATGAAGGATCTTATAGGTTGTCCTCTTATCAGAAAAGTGTCCGCCACAAGGTTCATCATGACATGCTTTGAGAATCTCAGGCATCTCATCTTCCCGAACACATCTCCTAATGATCAAATCTGGACCTGTCTTGTACAACATATTAGCAACCCATGAATATTTTGCACTGTCATAAATGATTTTTCTTTTTTCTCTTGCATTCATTATTGAAGGATTTTTTCCCAAACTAAATAATTATAAGCAATGTCGCCAAACCAAGTTAGAGTTTGGAGTAGAAATTGCAAAAAGATATTCAATAAGAAATTGATCTTCAATCGGAGTGTCATCTTTGGTGTTTGAGTCTAGATAGGAAATCAACATCGTTTTTTTTTTTTTTCCGTGCCTATCTTTTTTGGTAAATTGTGAAAATGTGAAGTTGGGAAACACTTTTTGCCCTTTTTTGACATTGAAAATTGTAATTTTCTATGTTTTTCAACTTCAACTCCACTAAACTCATATTTTTATCGCAAATTATGCTTTGACATAAAAACAAGAATTGTAGAGAATTGTCTTACCTCCATACCGATATTTAAAAAAAAAAAAATATTGACATATAGAGGGGTAAATTTGTTGTTTACTAACTACATATACTTGAAATTTTCAGGCAAACATAAATAGTCACTTTATTATCCTTTACTTTTTTTAGGGAAGGTTATTCATTTTTTGGAAAAAAACCATAGCATCATAATCTGCATATATTGCACTAGTGCACAGACTATTTTTTGGTAATTTTCGGATCAAATCACTATTTTTTATTATTTTTTGAAATGACGAAGACAAAAAAACAGTGATGTTTCAGTACATTTTATTATCCTTTGATTTTCTTTTCAATGTGATCGTCAATAAGAAAAATGAGAGTACCCTTTTGAAGTAGACAGGGAGAGGAAGTGCACTATGATTTTTTTAAATTTTTTGGTGTCCTCGTTTGAAAGTTATTGAATTTTCATTCAGTGCAATTTTTCGAACAATGAAATTCCATAGTGACATAGTTTAGTAAAAAATTAATAAAAATTGAATTTTTTAATGAAACTCCATAAATCTCACATCATCAAAAACTAGATTTAGAGACGAATCTAATGGTACTTGGTCCGACATATAAAATTTTGTTTTTGTAGGTGTTCTGTCCCTCCAAAGTTGCAGGTTTCTCAAAACTGCAGAGTTTTCTGAGTTTTTTGTTGACCAGAAACTCTCGGCCGAGAAAAACTCTTGGCCGAGAAATTTTTAAAACTCTCGGCCGAGAGTTTTAAACCAATTTATGCGCGGGAAAAATCCCGCCCAAAAGTTTTAAAAACTCTCGGCCGAGAGTTTGCGGCTGAGAGTTTGCGCAATAAAACTCTCGGACGAGAGTTTTATTGCACAAACTCTCCGCCGAGAGTTTTTCTAACTCTCGGCCGAGAGTTTGCGGCCGAGAGTTTTGTGACACAACTCTCGGCCGAGATTTTTCAAAACTCTCGTCCGAGAAAATACGAAATATTTAAAATCTCTCGGACGAGAGTTTTGAAAACTCTCGGCCGAGAAATTTAGTTGACTTTTTTTCTCGGCCGAGAGATTAAAAAATTCTCCCGAATTCTATCTCATGCCAAAAAGTGTTTCCCAACTTCGCGTTTTCGCCTCTTAATGTTGAATTCTTGTAAAAGCAATAACCATCTTATGACTCTGCCATTAGTAATTGATTTTTTCATTAAGTATCTAATTGCAGAGTGATCAGTGTGAACAAAAGTTTCATAGCATGTTATATAGTGTCTGAATTTGTTTATGGCATGAACAAAAGCTAAAAACTCTTTTTCAGTTACAGTATAGTTTAACTCTGCAAGAGTCAAATTTTTACTGGTATAGTAGATGGCATAAGGAATCAGGTCTTTTTGTCCCAATATTGCTCCTAGAGCTGTATCAGAGGCATATGTTGAGATATGAAAAGGTAACTTCCAGTTAGTTCCCCTTAAAATAGGTGCTTCAGAAATTTTTGTTTTCAGGGTTTCAAAGGCTAAATCGCAATCAGAATTCCATTTGAATTCAAAATATTTGGTAAGTAATTTGAAGAGTGGAGATGCTATCTTGGTGAAGTTTTTTATAAACCTCCGATAATATCCTGTAAATCCTAGAAAACTCCTAACATCTTTTTGACAACTTGGAATAGATAAGTTAGAGATGACTTCAACTTTTGACTCATCAACTCTAATCCCATCCCCTGAAATATGATGCCCTAAAACAATACCTTCAGTAAACATCATGAAACATTTCTCATGACTAAGTGAAATATTTGCTTCTTGACATCTCTTTAAAACTTTTTCCAAGTTTGCTAAGGCTTCTTCAAATGTGTTTCCATAAACTGTGAAATCATCCATGTATACCTCTACACAATCATGTATTAGATCTGAAAAAATTCCTAATACTGCCCTTTGGAATGTTGTAGGTGCATTGCATAATCCAAATGGAAATACTAGGTAAGCATAGGTACCCCAAGGATAGGTAAATGTGGTTTTGTCTTGATCTTCAAGTGCTACTTGGATTTGGTTGTAACCACTAAACCCATCTAGGAATGAGAAGTACTTTTTGCCAGCTAATGTATCTAACACTTGATCTATGAAAGGTAAGGGAAAATGGTCTTTAAGAGTAGCATTGTTTAATTCCCGGTAGTCAACACATACCCTCCATTTACCATTTTTCTTTGGCACAATTACCAAAGGAGAAACCCACTGACTATCTGAAATGGGATAGATGAAGTTGACATTTAACAATTTTTGCAATTTTTCTTTAACAATCTCCCTAAGATTTGGATTCATCCGTCTTTGAGGTTGTCTGATTGGTTTACAATTTTCCTCTATATAGATGTGATGAGTGCAAGTCTTGGGGCTTATCCCTTTCATGTCGGTGTACTCCCATGCATATGCAGAAGAATGTCTCTGTAATATCTTGACTAACTCTTCTTGTTGAGATTTTTCTAGGTTCTTGTTTATGTTCAAAGTTTTGCCTGGAAATATCTCACTTGTAGAGCTGCCAAATTTATCCATAGAATGAAGAGACATCTACCTTGATGACAAAAACTCAATGTTGAATCCCTCTTGAAATGGTTCATGTTTGTATTCTGAAGAGGATTCAAAGTTTTCTAGAGTATTCAGAATTTGATTATCTTCACTAATTTCTGAAATTGTGAAGAGGGGTTGTAAATCTTCTTCATCCTCTATCCATTGAGTATCATCTAAATCTGTAATTGTCCTAGCTGGAGGATACAAAGTGAATTTCTTAGTTGAACTACCATCATAGATGTACATATCACCGGATCTACAACTAATAAAAGCATCAGCTGTAGCCAACCAAGGTCTTCCTAATATAACAGGATGTCCTCCTAGATTATTCTTAGGAGTTAGGATCATGAAATCCACAGGGTACTCCCAAGAATCTAAGGACACTGGAATGTCTTCTATTACCCCATCAGGTTTGATCACAGATATGTCTGCTAATTGTAATAATTTGGATGTAAAGAGAAGATTAGGAAGTTTCATTTTATCCATGATTTGTCTACTCATGATATTGATTGCTGCTCCTAAATCAATGAGTGTATTTTGAATTTCAATTCCATTGATGTGAATTTTAACAACTGGATTTCCTGGGTCTAGATACTTTGGAATAGAAATCTTACCCATCATAATTTCTGCTATTTTTCCTTCCAGTTGAATTTTCTTTGTCTCTCTTATTCTTTTTCTTGTTTTCTTCATGCTCAACTCCTTTATTGTTTTGGCTAAAATTGGAATTTCCTTGATGGCTTGTAATAATGGAATCTTAATGCAAACATTTCTCAGCTCATCTAGGAAATCATAATTAGGCACCATAATTTGTTTCTCTACACCTTTATCAATTTGTAATCTTTCTGGAAAGGGAGGTGTAGAAGTAGATGTTGATGGCTGCTCTAATACAGGAGTTGAAATTATTGGTTCTTTTTGCTTTGATTTTTCAATGTTTGGGTCCTGAAAAGATGTGTCTTCCTCAAGACTTTTATTCACCTGTAGAGAATCTTCCTCAGAGTTATCTTGTTCTTGTATGATCACAGAAGGTTTCCTCTTTTCAAGTATTCTTCCAGACCTAAGTTGAACATCACTAAGGTCTAAAGGAGTAATTAAATAAATTGGAAACTGTTGGCCTTCTATCATGTATGTGTTCTGAGGATTTTTATTATTGGGGTTTGGTATGGGTTGAGCGGGCAACTGATTTGATTTTTGAGGAAATGGTAATGGAAGTGGTTGATTTTGATGTGGTAGGTTCTGATGATGTTGTTGAGGATTTTGTTGAAAATTTTGTTGAGGATTTTGAAGAGAAAAATGTGGGTATGGTGGATAGGATGGTGGATACTGATAGTACTGAGAGTATCTTCCATAGGGATTTTGTGCTCCTTGTGCCCAAACTTGAGATTGATTTTGAAATTAAGGCCAAGGTTGCTGCCAAGAATTCCAAGGTGGAGGTTGGTTATACATTTGATCATGGAATCCTTATGTTTGAGGTCCTTGCCAAGGCCTTCTAGAGACAAAATTGAGAGATTCTATGGAATTTGTAGGAGTTTCCTCTTGAAAGATAGCTTTGAGACCAGGAAGGGAAGGACAATTCTTGGTCTCATGTTTTTCAGAACAAATGACACAGGTCTCTACAACTTTTACATCCAAAGGGCACTCTCTCAAGGCATGTTTCTTTCTACATTTGGGACAAAAGATTGCCAAAGCATCAGATTCAGCCTTTTGCTTGTTTTGTATCTTGAGGGTGTCTATTTGTTCACTAAGACTCCCTAAGATGTCAGATTTAAAATCATCAAGCATATGTCTTATTTCTGATCTACTTACTGTCCCAGAAGCAGATTTACTTGCCCTTGCAAGAGCAGGATCTCTTGGACCTTTGGCAGTTTTAGATTTCCCTCTGGAAAGGTTGATACATAACTTAGATATTTCAGGTAATGTGAGTTGTGATATATCCCCTTTTCCCATCATGTTAAGGATATCCAACCATTCATCCCTAATTGTTTTCAACAAAAGAGCTTTTAAGGTGTCTTGATCTAAGTTTTCCATTTTTGCTCTTTTGATGTTGTAATGAAATCTTTCCAACAAATCTTCCAAGTTTTCATCTTCTTTTTGTAACATCTTAAACACTTCTTCCTTATGATTGACCGACATACAATAATCCAAATACCTCTCTAGAAATGCTTGTTTCATATCTTCCCATGTCCTAATAGAATTGTTGATCAAACTCATAAACCACTTCAATGCTGCTCCTTTCAATGTTGAAGGAAATAGTTTAAGTTTTTGAGCATCTTGTAAGTAGTCATAAGTTCTACACAAGATTTCAAATTCAAATAGGAAGGTTTCAGGATCTTCAGTTTTAAGTCCATAGAAGTTTGGAAGGACAGAGGGTGAAATTTTTTTCATGGTTGTATTGGTTTCTTCATCTATTATAGGAAACCCAAAAGAGCTTCCCATTTCTGTTCTACCTCTTCCTCCTTCTGCACCTCTACCTCCTTCTCCTCTACCTATACCTCTACCCCCTCCAAATAATGTGTGTTCTCCATTAAAGACTCCTCCTCCCCCTTCTTCTGCCATGGTTGATTTTCCTATGGAAGTGGAAAATTTTGTGTCCCTAACAAGAGTCTTTGGATCTTCTTCTAAGGCAGGTTTAGTGGATGAAGTGGAAGGTTTTTCTAATGGAAAATCTGATCTTAGGTCTTCTAGAAGTCCAGGATCAGTAAAGGATGGAATGTGGGTCTGAGTTGAAGGTGTACTAGCTCTTGGTCTAGGTGAAACAAGTGGTGTTCTAGGAATCAAACTTCTGCTTCTACTGCTTATGAATCTACCCCTTGAGTCTCTCTCTCTACGCATATAATTGTTTTTGGGAGTTAAGAAACAAAGGTTACCTAGTTTTCACTTCCCCGGCAACGACGCCAAAATGTTTGTGCTCAACCTAGTCTCCTAAATTGAGTTCATTTAATTGTCAACCAGGGTTGGTAAACGCCTGAAGTGAGGTGCACTGTATGTGCCTAGGTGTTTGTTTCTTACTGCGTTGTGTTTAGTGTTTTATGATGTTTTTGGTCTTTTGATGGTTTTATGTTCACAAGGAAAAGAACTAAATGCTGATGGAAAGAAGCTACTGGTTAAAAACAAATTGAAGCCTAATTTGTTGATGACAAATGACAAATGCAAATACTGAGACAGAACCAAACCTAAAATATGACTTAGCAAAATACAAAGCTTGATAATGACTTCAAGAAAATAAATCACAACATGAAATTAACTTGTCCAATTCTTTCATTAAAGGTATTTTGGAAGAGCTTGAGAAATGGGCAGCTAAGTATAAAAAAATCTCCTAACTAAAAAATTAAACAATCAACTCATAATGATACAACATCCCATCCATGATTAAAGATTTTCTGAAACATATTTGGAAAAGAACATTTGTAACATCATAAGATCTCTACTATAAAACTAGCTCCTAATTCTATTCTGCAACTTAGTTTAACACCACTAAACCTCACTCAAAAGTTATAGATTTCCTTTTAGAATAGTCTTTTGAAGAAAGGCTTGTTTGTGAAATGGTAAAAAGGTTGCAAAAGTACTCCAGGCCTTGTACTGATACTATCTTCTGTTCAGATGATTATGAATTAATATAGGTTTGGAACAAAAGAAGTTTTGTAAATAATGAAGACCGTGGTGTTTAAGTTTAAAAACTAATGCGATTTAAAATGAAATGGATGGAAACTAATCTTGGAATGTAAATACAGTGAGCTAAGCTGGAACTGAACTAAGGTGTCACTAGTCTACAATGAACTGTGCTAAATTAAAAAGCCATTATCAAACTTGAAACGAAATAACAGAGCATGAATTAAATGCAATTTGCCTCCAGAGTGCCCTAACTGAGTTATCATGCAATTAATCTATGGGATTCTACAGCCTATTTTGTTCATCATGAATGGTGTTTTGGAAGAGCTTGTTAGAACAATCCTGGATGTACAATTCAATGCATTTGAATTCAAACATGAAAACTGAAAGCAATTACAATTAAAAACTAAGACATCACAGGTATTTCCTACCCATTGTTATGATGTTTTGGAAGAGCTTTTTAAGAGTAAGATCAGCTATGCTACTTAGTATAAACAAGCAACTGAAACCTACAGTGTCACAGTCATGCCTTAGTCATCATAATGATTTTTTGGAAGAGTTTACTAGAGTAAGTTCAACTGTGATAATGAACAAAAAGGAATTGCAAATAAAATCTATAACACTACAGCCATTTCTCATTCATTATAATGATCTTTTGGAAGAGTTTCTTAGAACAAGTATAGCTATAGTGACTAATGAAATTAACTATGAACTCAAACTTCAAAAACTTGAAAACAAACTAAGATACTTATCTAAATTGCGAAAGTAAAGCCGCTCAGGAGGCAGGGGCCCTCTACCACCAGAGTAGCACAGAATCTAACTCAAGATCAACTCAACGCGTTCAAAGAAATGTTGTCTTCTTCATTAAAGGAAAATAACTTAAAACAGAGTATTCTCGGTCTTCAGAAATATAGCAGTCAATCCACGAAATCTAATCAAAATCTAGAGCTTGTCTCTCGGTTTCCCGAGTACATTTATAACAAATCTTCATAACATAACTTGCAACAATACGGGGATCATTGTCTTTTCATATCAAAATCGTACTAGAACTCTAAAGATGGCAGCGTAAAGGGACAAAGGACATCTGGACTGTCCTTGTCCTATTAGAAGTCTGCTTCCTTGTATGAGTTCCCACGTACAAAACCACGTCCAGAATTCCATTCATTCTTCATGGTGAGCAACAAACGTTGAGGACATGATGTGGAATATACCCATGTGTGGCTTTTCCTGAGAGGACACCTGGAACATGCTTGAACGTGAAGACAGCTGTAGAATTGGCGGTTAGCTACAGAATGTCTGCATTCTGTAGCTAGTTTCAGTTCAAAATGCATTACAATGACAAAATCACAAAACTTAGCAAGTTAGCCATGATATTCATTCTTAAAGTAATTTTAACTAATTTCATTGATCATTTGAGCCTGGGATAACAATGGAAAAAATAAAATGGGGTGAAGTATGATGGAAGAAAGAACAATCTTGGGGCTCAACATGAAGGATGAACAGGTCTAAGGTGCTTCCAGGAGTCATTTCTTAGCCTAAAACTTTCAACCTACTGTAGTAAGAAATTATGGAACAGAATGAAAAAGAAGAAAACCCTAAATAGTTTAGAATACTTAACCAACATCCAAGCTCATGGATCCAATGATAGAGCCTTCTCGGGAACAAGCACGCAACAACATCATCAAGGCTTCCAAGACTTCAATTTGTTCTTCAACTTCAACAGACTATGTATTATTTCAAAGAGTTTCAGTATTACAACTAGTGATCAACCAACCAACACTTTCTCATCTTCTCCAGTAGTATTTATAGAGAAAATGAGGAGGTGGAATGGGATAAAATATCTTCTAAGTTCAATTAATATAGTGCACTGTCTCTCGGCCTTTGAGGGGCTTAATAGAGAAGATTTTTGGTATTTCCCCTGTATTAATTGGTTTACATTAACTTTTAGGCT